>JBBPSC010000847.1:0-13632 GCA_038093395.1 Baorangia bicolor
AATGGCAGGAGTGCCGGTGGTAGGCGAGCCACTTTCTGGAGGCTCGGCATAAGGAGATTGAGCAAGGATGCCACAGGGCCCCAGCAGCTCCCCCATATGTCTGTCCGGGCCGCCTGACCCCCAAATTTCGGTCTCGAATCTGCTATCTTTTGGGGGTCAAATCTGCTATTCCGGACAGACATGTAACGCGTCATAGCGTTACATGTCACGCCTCGGAAGACATACCCGACCTGACATACCCGACCCAACAGACCACTCGGCCTCGCCAAGGTCGCCGAACTCAAGCATGCGACGCCAATTTTCATGTCCATGCCCGCTGACTCATACCCAGAGCGCTCCCCCCCGATCTCATCAAATTCGCGTACAATACCCCAGCTATGCATACGCGCCAAAACGCTCTCTCAACAGTAACGCGGCGGACGTCGGAGTCCCGACTTTTCCACACCTTCATCCCAGCTTCCTGGCGTGGAAGAGGAGCCTGCTGCCAGGGACCACATTCCCGTCAACTCAAAGTCCAAAGGCCTCACCAAAGCTGCGCCGCCCGATGACAAGCTGGCTATCCCAGGTCCGGAGGTGTGACCTTCCATCGAGCAGGTCATCAAAGACATTCGATATCAGGAATGGTACAAGGACCAAATTATCGACCGCCGTGCTTTCGATGCGAGAGAAGCGAGAGAATGCTCGACCTGAGGCGAAGTGCTAGGACCACCCATGGCCATGAAGGATGTTGAGCTACAGTATGGAGCGCAAGGACCTGGAATGCACAAAGACTTTGGCTTACATATAGCACCAAGGCAAGGAATCAGGGTTGCAACCGCGAGCGATACGCCTTGTGGCTGGTGCTCATAGCAACGATGCTACCCGTGTGGATAGAATGCGGTGCGGTGTGGAAGGTCAGGGCGTGCGATATGCAATCCATAGCTTCGCGCCCACGAGGTCTGCAACGCACTCCTGTTAGCTCCGATTCGCGGATCACGCGCGAAGACCTGATGATGTGACGACGTACCATGCGAAGCGCCAACGACGTGATGACGCGCACACAGCAGGCGCGCCATGAGTTCCAAGTTCGCTGGCAAGGATGAGGTCGTAACGCTCTGGGGGTCGCTGAAAAGCGCAGCTTGCTCAAATCAAATCTCGGGCGGGAGTCTGCCATAAGCGACTGAGCAGCGCAAGTTACCCGATCCTCCCCTTGACCTTCGAATTCAAACCATTCCACCATGCCAAGGTTTGGCTCGACAAGAGTACTTAGGGCGAAATAGCACAGACAGAGTAATTCGGGCTGTTGACGCATAGAATGGGGGAGCTTGGTGAAGGGGTGGGGTTGATTTGGTCAGGTCGACGTCCGACCTGTCCCGTCTATGAGAGACGGTTCTCGAGACACATTTGCGGCACGTCTTGCAACTTATAACGCCTCTTCTTTCTTTCTGCCTGGTGCGGTATCGATCTGAGGACGGCGAAGCTGACCAACCGCCTTTTGCTCGACCGCCTTGTAAAGCACGTCGCTCGCGCGCCTCGCTTCCTCCCTCCTTGCTTCTTCCCGCCTCAGTCGTGCCTCCCGTCGCGCTGCCCCGTGAGCCTGCCAACCTGATTCGTCATGGTCGGGATATCGATCGGGTCTGGGGTCTATTTGCACTCTCACACCAGCGTCCAGTGCAGCGCGTACAGCGGCTACTTCTTCAGGGTGCTGCAGCGCCTAACATTCATAGCGGTCAACAAGGATGGGTTTTATATCGCCGAGATGGATGAGGATGTCTTGACCGTTCTGCGATACAAACGCATTAGCGCCGATTCACGCGAGCGTGCGAGGATATGATCCAGCGATACAAGCGCATAAGACACCTAGGCGTGTATCACGCCCGAGAGCGGCGTCCATCCATCAGATCGTGAGACGAAAGAGAAAGAGAAAAAAGGTCAAGATGGGATGTGCTGCGGACTCACAAGGCTGAGGTTATGGCGCCGTGTTGCGGTCAAGAGTGCGAAATACTTCTTGCGATAAGGAAGTTTCTTGAGAATGACGGTAGGTGCTTTGGCGAATTCAACAAAGGCGGCTTCGAGGTCGCCTGCCTCATGGTAGGCTCTGCCAGCCTTGCGGAAGCCATCAGCGGCTTTGAGCCGTTGTTTCAAGCCCTTTGAAGGGTCCCAAAAATTGCGTGTAGCGCGATCTGCGAGTTCAGCAATGCAAAAAGGTCTCCGCGGGGAGGAGGGCTGCGGCGACGAGCGAACGTAGAAGGAGGTCATGGCACTTGGCGAGCAGAGTCAGCGCCAGCTCAGTCGGAGTCAGCACCAAAGTAACTTGGGTTGCCTTTTCGGGCGTGCATTGTAACTTGACCGCTAGCACTCACCGCAAACTAACATGGCTCTGCAGATGGTCCGTCGACCAGCGGCGAGGATGGACGTTTATTACTGGCGTATGTCTGGTATTTATCTTGGCAGGTCCTTTTCAGCCAGCCATGACCGCAAGGCTGCCGACCGAGCAACCTCCCGAGTCCGCTGGCTCTCGTCCAACTGGCTCTCGCTCGCGCAGAACACTGGCACGATCGCCGAGCACCTCATCACCACACCCATGGCTATTGCCAAAGTCGCTTTTACCGAGCGTCTCTCGAAACAGCAAGACACTCGAGGCCGTCGCAGCGTACAAACGCCGGTGTGGTCAGGATTTACCTCGGGGATTCGACCGCTGATGGGAGCTGGAACGCAACTTCAAGCTCGCGGATGAGTTTTATACCGCCGTTGAGGACCTCGCGTTATCTTGGGCATCGAGCGGCGAGGAGTTGTGTCGGAGAGCTTATCAGGTAGGATTGACTTGTTCGGCTAGAATTGTATCCCTAACGGGTATCGACAGATGGGACACTTGCCTTCCATCGATCTCGTGCGAATCCAAGACAGCGAGGTCTTTGATGCCTCCATCAAAAAAGCGTACATAGACAAAGAGCGCGGCCACTGATCCCTTGGGTTCCGTGGGCTGCTCGAAAAGTTTTAAAACAAGGTGCATGCAATCCTTGGGCGTCACTCTGGGAGCGATGCTGATTCTGTTTGCAGCTGCTCAACATGGACTTGGCGATCAACTCGAAAGCGGAAGGTCAGGTGCTCGTCCCTTGGAAACATTTGCAATATCCCAACCTCACCCTACAAGACACTTCTGGCATGCACTCATCGCTTTGCGCTTGATCTACTCATTACGCGGCCTATACAGGCGGTGTGACAACGATGTTGGGTGACTTTACGCCCGGCTGACATGGTCAAGGCAGCGTATGGGAGGCCTACACGCACGTATCCTTCTGATATGCCAGCGCGACAACTTGAAAGCTCATATCACGGCCCAAACATTCAGAAAACAAACGCGCTCTCGGGACAATCACGAGGTTCAAACGATCCATTCGTGTTTGTCAAGACTGTCGACGATGATTATGATTTCTGCGAAAACCTGCGGGCTCACTATGCGCAGGGACACTTTTTCTCTGGCCGGAGAACGCTTCCTGCGCTCTATCCTGTATTTGTTTGCAGACATCAGGATACCGAGTCACTACTATCGCAGAGGAAGCCGCCGGTATACATACGCATGGGATCCTGAGCACAGGAAGATCAAGGAAATTGACGACATGGAAGTGCCTTGGGGTCAAAAGAGCGATCTCATCTTTTGGCACAGTGCCAAAACCAGACCTACCGGCGGCACAGGTATCTGTCTTCCTTAGATCTACTAGCGGCCTCACCACGAGCCGTACGTCTCTCAGATTCCTCCGCATGGCCCATGAAAGCGCCTTCGCGAGTGCGGCGATCGCGCATGCCTCACCTCTACGGCCTGGCACCTTCCTTTCGACCACCATCCCCGCCAAAGACCTCAACAACAACATCACGGACATGGGCTCGTCTCCGCCGTCGGCAGCTACCCCGGTGGCGAAACCGAACTGCCGCAAAGCGCACCGCTTTGCGGATTCGGCACCACTTGGGAAACATTGGTCGTACAAATGCCTCGTCGATTTGGACGGGATGTCCTATTCTGGACGTTTCATGGGGTTGATGTCGTCGGATGGAGCGCGCGTTCTGCGTTGGGAAGGTCGCTGCGGATATCGCCGACGGCAACGATTCGCCTAGAGAAGCGGGGTCGCGGTTCAACGTCGATGGTAACTTCTGAATCATCAGCGTCTAATTTCTGCTCTGGCTGTTGGGCCGACAGAGGGTATTGTTGGGCTGCAAAGGGGGCATATACAGCGGCCTGTACATAATTTACGAGGGTCGAAAAAATAACCGAGGGGCGGAGACCTGTGCCAAGGCGTGGTGCTGGCCCTAGAGGTGAGACGTAGGATTGGGCAAAGTAGGTGAGCGAGAGAGCTAGAAGCGAAAGGGCAACGAAGGTTACAGTCGATGGGGGAGTCGTAGTAAAGCGTGCAGCGACCCTAGGGTCGTCTCGAAAACGAAAAAAGTGCGCGCGCTTGTTGTAACGATCGGACCAAGTAGGAGTCGGCTATATGACCGCGGTGCTGCGCAACGCCTTGCGCCTCGATAGTCTCAAGGCCATCCGTTTTCGTCGCCATTTTTGGGAAGCTCGGAAGCTTCCAGCTCTAGGAAGCGTTACACAAACCCGCTCCTTTTGGACGGGACTTCCTAGAATGGATGGTCCGAGACTAGCACCTCGAGGCCTTTCGCGCGTACACAGTGCAGCCAAGCTGAGCAAGCGGGAATGCTAGTCTGTGCCGCCGGCTCAGCGGCTTTGACAAAATTAGCGGGTTGCCCTCGAGTTAGCCTATCTAGGAAGCTCCTGCTTCACCGCGTCTACACACATCACCTTCTGGTATCATTTGCGTTGTGTGTGGGTTAGGCCAACGAATCATCGCCGTCGCAATATGATATGATATCCGCTGGTTGGACAATATGCGCGCACAACGGGTCTTCTGATCCTTTTGCGCCACATATCCGCGGGATCATATGAAGTGATATTGATTGGCAACTGCAGGAATAGCAGGGGGGTAGAGCGGAATGCCAACGACTGCGCGTTTTAGCAAGTGAGGCCAGATCTTGAGGAAGAGCGTCATTGCAGCGAATTAAAGTCCTATAGATACCATACTAGGGGAGCCTTCCTTGACAAGTCTCCTGGATCGGCGCCTGATTCGCCGATTCCTTGGAAGGGAGAGTTCAAAAGCCAGTGGCTTGAGTAACGAAGAGCTGTAAAGCTCGAAACTCCTACTCAGCACCGTATGAAATGCGTGCGTGCCTAGCCTAGCCAAGCGTCACTTGAGCGCATGATCGGACATATGTGGCGGTGAACTAACCAAAGGACATGTGCCTTGCGGACGTCGCATTTCCCTCCATTTGCTCGAGAAACTTTATTCCTCGAACTCTGCATGATTACTGCGTGTGTATCGAATCATTTGGCGGATGGTATCTTATCATAAATTAATTAGCACCTCGAGTAGTTCCTAGGAGAGTATCGTTCAAACATACTATGCAGGAACTTGACGTTCTTCGAAACATCTACTCCCCAACTTTCAAGGTAGCAATGCATTTTCGTAGCAGTGATAAGGAAGTTTCTATAGATATTCAAATGCGCGGTATCTGCACTGTTCAAGCTAGTATCGTTGTAGATAATGTGGCCCCTTGATTTAGCCAATCTTTGGGAACTCATCAACGACAGATGGCGCTAAGCGTGGATGGGGACTAACCGCAACATTTTATGAGCAAAATTAACACCAGGGTTGCGACCTTTATCCACCGTCAATGAATCTCTGAGATCTATATGGATAGTTCTCATCAGGACGATTTCAAGCAGTAGAGCACACCTACCTGTGCTACTATATCGTGTGTAATCCGCGAGAATTGAAAGGTCCGTCGTGTTAATCAATAACCCACACCAAGGGAAGACTGAACGCGACTCCGATTAGTGCCTTTCTGACAAAACTCTGAATGAAGTACATTTCTGTCCAGGGGATATGACATTCATGATTTGCACGTCATAATCAAAGTTGGTCAATGTCTTCTCTTGCGATATCATACAGCCATACTCGGGGTGACCTGCAAGCATCGTCTCCAAAAAAGACTTTGCCTTTCGCGGGCATGTAGTCACGAAGATATAATCGTCGATCAATCTGAGGAGCAGGTGAACGACAGGTCAAACAAATCATTTGAAAGAATGCGATGCGGCTACAGCTTACATTTTGTGGATCATTCGAGGAGCCAAATTCACCCAACTTTCTGGCCTCCAGATCTCCGTAACAATAAGAACACAACAGCGCAGAGAGTACGTACCCCTGAGGGATGCCCACGACCTGGCGATAATACCGTTCGCCGATCTATAAAGCTGCTTAATGATAAAAGATTTGGTTACAATTTTTTTTGGCCACCTTGACGATATTCTCGTTGATGTGCTCTTCGAGAAGTTGCATCGCCGCCTGCTGGCTCTCGAAACTATAGTTCACCTGTCGGGAGTATGCATGAGGGTACCGTGCGGATCAGATGAGACGTGACAGTGAGTACCTGATCAACAAAAATTGTATCGCGCAATGCATTCGCCAAGTTACGAGCGTAAGCTACGAAATCGGGGTGCTCATCTGTGTAAACGTCAAGGTCAAGCTGGAGCAGTCTGCCTTGTGTAGTTTGGAGTACCTTCCGGGTATGCCTTCTTAGTGTACGCCCGTCTAATCTTGCCTGCGACCCGTGTTATCTGTCCATACCTCTGAATAATGTAAGTACCCTTAGGGCATCATGAGTTCTGGGTACGATCGAGCAATTCGATGAGTTACCTCGGATATAAGTTCCTTCAGGATCTTCAAGAGAGTGGATTGTTCAACGGTATCGAAACAAGCCTGAACATCGACCTTCACAAAGTATAATTTGGGCCTTCTTCTTTCAACACGACCATCGCGTTCTCGTTACCAAAGCACTTACAATGTTCCTGAAGGATGATCTTTCAGTAATCTTGTCTTGTACGCCTTCAGCCGCACATATATTTCATTCGGTCCAAATATGGAGGCCCCGAGTAGGTCTGGTTGACATTGCTGCGGACGAGAATGCGATGACCATTTCTTAGCTGCTTTATTGTAATGCTTGCCTTCTCATAAGTCAGTATCTGAAAGGTTGTCTGAAGAACCTGGTTGATGGACTGTACGCAGCCAAGGTTCAAGGACTGCAGAATAACGCAGGATCAATCTCGCATGACCGGTATCCTCAAACGCCACACCTTGTTGTTTTGGGGCATCCTATGTCTCAAGTTGACGATTGGGCGAACTCCTGTTTCCTTGGGGAGGAGGTGAACGAAGGAGAACCCGAGTTTACGTTGTCGAAGAATTTCTTCAGCTTCTTGCTGCGGAAAAACTGTCAATAAATGATAGAGCGAATCAGATTAACAACCTTCTCATTTCCCGAAAGGTTTTCTCGCTGAGTTGATCTATCAAAGGGGCACAGAGGATCTCCCAATCATCTTGTCTGAAATACAGAACTCGGTTACGGAACGTAGAGGAATCAGTTACGTAAAACGTTGTCTGCGAAGTATATGCATGGCTGAGTTTATTTTTCATCCAAAGCATCAAGCGCTCACGCACCTTGATCCGCGGAATAACAAAAGAATCGAAATACCAAAAAATGAACTCTTACAACAACTCTCGTCGCTTCAAAGAGTCTGTCACAGGCACTCGGCCATGAAAACACCCAGGCATTCCGGGAGGGATAAGCCAATCACAGTCAGCGGCGCTGAATCCTTGAAGGACACGATGGAGCGATACAGTTTCAAATCACCGAGCCACAATGAATTCCTTGACTCATCCGTAAACCAAAGCTGCAGAAGCTGTCAGAGTACATACAGCTCTGCACCAACTTGAAATTCCTCCGGGATCCCCAGAATTGCTTTGGGATGACCATCTTCGTCACGAGCATGACATAACGGAAAACCTATAGGGACTATGAGCTTCACCTTGAAGAGGCCCATTCCGCGTATACCTCAACGTGGCTACACGTGAACTCGGTAAACCGAGGTTTATGCATACCATACTTCTTAGCTTGAGAAAGTCCTTGAAGGAGAATCGAGTTTCCGTTTGAGTCTATGGACACATCGCCGCTGTATCTCGTAGGCTGAGACTCCAACCGAAGAGAGTGCTCAGAAACCATTTCCTGCTTCTATCAGAGATTACGTTTTTTTCCGACGTAAGTTATACGCACCGGGATAATGCTACTATCCATCGCCTGCCAGCGGTTGTTGGAACTTGGCGCTAACGACCTAAGTGAAATCGACAATTAGGACATGGAAACCGTTGGAGATTCATAAAAGAACATTACCTTTGAGGGGCAGACTTTGTCACGCAAGGGTTTGTAGCCGCATTTGCCATGGGAATGTCCACCTATTACTCCCGATTAATAAAAAGAAAATATGCTCACGATTGGTCATCACTCACCAACGATCGAAATCACTTACCTCAGGCAGCAGAGTGTGGACTACAGGCGTTCTGCTGCCATGTAGTGCGTACTGCACGTGGAGAATAATAGCCACGAGGAAATATAGATCGTACGGACTCGACTTTTCGAACAATGATAACGCTTGTTGAGAAAGTGCGAAGAGTACGGCGTCCTTGGCAACGCCTTTGCATCTTTTGTTCATGCTGAGGAGCAGATCTGGCTTCTTCCACGCAGGTGGACGAGATGGCGAATCGCCCGGAGCCACACCGTTGTCATGAGCGACATCCAAACGCGCTTCCTGCTCGGCAATCTCTCTATCAACCGACGCGGCTAGTGCGAAAGCCGCCGCCACAGCTGCAAAAAGGGGGAGTGCGCGCTTTGGGGTGAACGGAGTACGACTGGAAGTGGGCGCGGTAGGGGTCCAAAAAATATTGCATGGGCAGTCTCTACCTTGGTAGCGGCTGAGCGTGTGCCATTTTGAGTCGTCGAAGGCTCAGCCAGCGAACTGTCGCGTCCGTCGAGTTCCGAAGACCGCTTGAACATTGCCTCTGCACGGTCTTTGAAATGCTTGAAATTGAAACAAGGGCGCGTCTTGAGAACATCTTCCACGTTTTCGTCGCCTTCGCGGCGAAAAGCGGAGATGTCCGAGTAACCGCGGGTTGACGGAAGGGGATTCCGTCGCTGTGGGCGGCGAGGAAGCGTAGCAAGCGGTTAGTGGGGGGAGAAGAAGATGCGCGGGTGGATCAGAAGGACGGGGGGCGCCGCGAGAGAGAAGGGTGGTCGGCGCTAATTCGACATTGGCATGATTTGAAGCGAAAGGAAGAGGTGAGTCCCACGGGGTCCGAGGCAGAAGCGGGGAGAGTGCCCGCTTCGCGCACGGATGGTCTTTGCACTGATCCCCGGATGGATGGTTTCGGAGCCGCGGAGGAGGCGCAGAAGGTGCTGATCCCAAGGTTGACTTGCCTGTCGACCCAGATGAATGGCTCGATAACTCTGAGAGCGGCCGTTCTCGAACCGTAGGCGAAGGTGGCGTCGCTTCTTCTGACTCACTATCGTCGCCCTCTGTCTCAGATTCGAAATCGAATATCTTTGCAAAGTCGAGCCCGGCTTTGGATGAGTTCATAAACAGGTTCGCGAGTTCGGCGGGGGTAGGTATCGTGAGTGGTTGGCCAGTCTTCGTAAGGATCACGCCTTTCACGGCAGAGGGTATATAGTCTTGCGCGGGTCTCGCGACGTTACGATTGACGGGCGTCGCCATGTTTGAATGGTTACTGGCGATACGTTTTTCGCGCATGTGACCTTGTTCGGTTACCTGGACGAGTGGCGCAAGCAGATTCTTGACCTCTTCTAAGGGTGTTTTCTCCTTCCGCCCCCTGCCCTCCTGAGAAGAGCGTCGCCAACTTGGCCTCCAAATCCTGCTGCACCTCCAAATCGGCCTTCTTCGCAGCTATCCATTGCATCTTTTCCGCAGTCATTACCTCCGCCTCCGCTTTGATCTGCTCCCCTCGCGCGCGCCATGCCTCGAATATCTCCTGCTCACGTTGCCGCGCCGCGGACAGAATTTCCTCCTCACGTCTTGCTATCGCAGCAACGACCTCCTCCTCGCGCTTCCTCGCAGCCGCGCGCAATTCTTCCTCGCGTTTGCCTACTACTTCCCGCATCCGCGCGTCGAGCTGAGATCGAGCTATTGAGACAAGGTTATGCAAACGGCGAATCTCTGCATCTTTCTCCACCACAAAGGCAGTGAGTTTCGCTTCTCGGCCAGCCAGGGCAGTTTCCCGCGCTGAAATCTCGCGTTCCTTTGCGATGACGGCAGGCTTATGCATTTTCACCGTCGAGAGCCTATAAGCATTCGGCGGTTTCAGCGCACAACACGAGAGGGAGCGGGTGAGACGAACATCTTCTCTTCCTTGAAGACTTTGGCGATGAGCGTTAGCCGCTCATGTTGGAGAAGTTGCGAGGCCGAAGGTCTCATTGCCGGCTAGCGCAACCGCATGACGCCAATCGATTGAAGCGAATCAGGAGGTGATAAGAGGTGACTTGGCTCACGTTCAGATTCGGCATCCCTTTAATGACACTTGATAGCGTCAGGCTGTAACCTCTCGGTAAAGGTGGTATGCGTCTAAACGAACACACCTTATAAATATAATATACTCGGCTCCGCGTGCGTCTTCGCTTCGTGAAAAGGGGCTTGAGGGCGCAAAGTTCACATATAAGACACCCGAGGGGCCAGATGTCCGATTTTGAGCCAAGGCTTTTTCTTGCATCAGCTCTGTGGATGCGTAATATGGCGTCTAATACCGCCAGGTTTTGCTAAGGTTGGACAAGGGGAAGGAGATCGTGACGCGCACCTCGACATAAGTGTTGGCGAGGCTCGCCGGTACTTTCGACAAACCAAAGTCGCCGAGTTTGACGGAGCTGTTGTCATCAAGGAGCACCGAGGATAAATATGGCATAGGGATGAGCAAGATCGCAAACCCTGACGAGACACGCGCCATTATCTGGTTTTAGATTGCGATGCAAAATCTGCGGACGTCTTTCCTTGCCGTCTAGGTCGGGGCTATGGTTCGGCGGACGATGACAGCGTTGCAAGGCCAGCAATATCTGCGTGAAATAATTCCAAATGGCGCATATCTTCTGGAACGGGTCTGCTGTTTTTGTGCTTGTTTGATGATGCCGGAGAGGTCACCACCACCGCAGTACTCTGCGAGGATGTAGAGGATGTCAGCATCTCTGTCGACATATCGGTCGTGATGCCGTACGATGTGTTCGTGGTCTAGGTCTTTGAGGATATTTCTACCGGCGAACAGATCAGGAGAGGGAAGTGAATAAATGCTGTAATCAGACGCACACTTCGGCGACGATTTGTGCGCATTAGGGTGAGGGAAAGGGCCTAGAGATGATTAACGTGCGTGAACTAGTGCAGATCGATAAGGAGACGCGCGTATGCTAGGCGAGAATGGCGCACCGCAAGAGACGACCGCGCATCCCTCTTTTCATCGCTCTGACACCTGGCCGAGTATGTCTTTGAGAATAAGCAAGCGATCAACGAATGGCGAGTAGCTCGGCGTGACATTTGAGAGCGCGATGCTGACGAGGATCCAAGAGTCGAGCGAAAACAGCCTTCCTCCAGTAACCTTCACCAAAGGGAAGCAAAACTAGTCAAAATCGATAGCCAATATAGAATACGTTTAGTTGCCTACCTCGCTGATGGGAAGTACGTCGCGAGCGGCGGCATGGAAGGGAAGATTCGACGTTGGCGAGTAGAAGATGGCAAGGAAGTGGGGACGCCAACGGATGCAAGGACTACGGTTGGCAACATTGCAGCATCGTGAGATGGAAAGTGGGTCGTGATTGGGGCGGAAAGCAGCCAGGTGACGGTGTGGAACGCGGAGAGCCGCGAAAAAGCCTCTCTGGATGGGACGAGAATTGCGACGGGATCGGATGGCGCGACTGCCCGCGTCTGGTTGCTCCCTTCAAGTTGAAACGCGACTCCTGGGCGGTTGCGGCCAAGTTCTCACCCGACGGACGCCTCATCGTCAACATCCCAATCCAAGTCCGCTCAGCCGTTAACCAACCCCTCGCTTGGGCCGGCAATAGCAAGCAATTATTCGCCTCATCTCGCAACGGCAACATTAACTGCCTCAACGTGTCCGCCAGGACGACGTGGGGGGATGCATTTATTGATGCTGACAAGGTATGGTCTGCATTTCACGTCGCATCAAACAGACGAGTCGGCGATCCACGCTATTCAAGCTATTGAGCTCGACCCGTCATCTTATAAGGGGTACGAGAGGAAGTAGGTTGCATTACAAGGCATGCGGTGTCGCAGCGAAGAATTCGGGACATTCAAGACGATGCTCTCAAAGCTCGAGCAATCTCCTCATCCGCGTATTCACGGTGGGCAATTTCGCCCGCGTCGCGCAGAACAACATGCGTTGATTTTATCTCGACGATAGAACTTCGCCATCAATACGTCGATGCAACTCCCGTGATTCAGCGCATAGTCGAGCAAACTATCCGCTGCATGCCGCGCGTACTCATCAACACCACTGCCGGCCGTCTCTATGACAAAATACTGCACGCAGCAGCTTTCGAGCAACTCCCGATCTACGACGAGCTGCGGTCTTCCGCGGCTACTCTGGTCGACCGCGCACATATTTGGAGAGAGGTGAAGACATATTACCGATACGCGGCGTTCTCCCATAGATGTGAGTGCAGTGAACCGCTTCCGACGGCCAAGCGCATCTCGATCTACGACATAGAGTTATCCCCCCCGAACGTCAAGCTTCTGACATTTTGCACGCTCATCCGCTCGCTTGGTGTGGTCCGACACCTGCTGCATCAATTAAGGATAATGCGGTGCCGCAAGAGTCATTGGTCGCCATGTTCACATGGTATCGTGGCTCATCCCTTACGATCGTCTACCTCCGCGGCGTCTGGTCACAGTCAAAACAGCCCGGCGACCTGCGGGATGTATCCGGAACGCTCGCGCATGGGCGCACCAAGAATATGTTGCCGCGGAGACGGCCCAGTTCTGCACAGAGGGCTGGAAACCGCACCTTGGCTCGGATACATTCAACCGCAAGGAGTTGCCTGCTATAATTTCCGCGATGCAACAGGCCGTGGGCGATTTTGCACAGCCATTGGCGGTCCTTCAACCGGGGTTTGAGAGGGTGCGCAAGACTTCTAGCTCTATTTGGCTTCCATGCGCCAAACATCGCCTGTGGAATTTTTGCATACTCGATTTTTGGCACCTTCAATGTTGCCACGGCGAAGGTAATCGCGCGGTTGCGATATTCATTGCAGCGGACATGACCGATGCTCTTGCTAGCTGAGGAGAGCGCCAACTTTCGCCCGGTACGTGTCGTGATTTTGATGTGATGCAAGATCACTCAAGACGATCACTTCCAGCGGAGGGAGACTTTGTTCGCCGCATGTATCCTCATTTTGTTACGCCCAAAGCAACTCGCCAAGCTCGCCATCTAGCGGAGGTGAACGCCAATTTCGCTCGCAGTAGTTGTCTTTAACTTGATCGCTATGAGAGATCACCAACGGCTTCGTTAGTGGAAGAGAGCGCCAACTTTGCCCGCGGTCAGTCTTCTTCGCTATTCATACAGTCAGACTACTGAAGTCACCCTCTCGTTAGAGGAAGAGGGATCCAACTTTGCTCGCGGTAAGTTCTGCGTTCTACTGTAACTTTTTTAGGGAAAAAAAATCCTACAACCTTTGCTAGGCGAGGTGGGATCCAAG
>JBBPSC010000848.1:0-13605 GCA_038093395.1 Baorangia bicolor
TAATGAGTGGATCATTTTCGCTTTTGGTCCACAATCCACGTGTCCTGGACTTCGACAACAAGCGGAACTACTTCACACAGCAGCTTCACCGTCGTCCTGCATCCCGTGAACACTATGGCACGCTACAACTCAATGTTCGCCGTGCACGTGTATTCGAAGACAGTTTCCAATACCTCCAACGGAAGACTGGCGATCAAATCAAATATGGCAAACTTAGCGTCCGATTTTACGACGAAGAAGGCGTGGACGCTGGTGGTGTCACGAGAGAATGGTTCCAAATCCTTGCACGCCAGATGTTTGATCCCAACAACGCACTCTTCCAGCCATGCGCGGCCGACAGACTGACGTATCAACCAAACAAGAATTCTTGGGTCAATCCGGAGCATCTATCGTTTTTCAAGTTCGTTGGTCGGGTCATCGGAAAAGCCATCTACGACGGGCGGCTCCTAGATGCATACTTTGCAAAGAGTTTGTATCGACAGCTCCTTGGCAAACAAGTCGATTATCGAGACGTCGAGTGGGTTGATCCAGAGTATTACAACTCGCTGTGCTGGATTCTGGAAAATGATCCCACGCCGTTGGAGTTGACATTCAGTGTTGAAGCGGACGAGGTTTGTTGCCAGCTTTCATCCACGAGTTTGTGCGTTATTCAATTTCTTTAAACCCTACAGTTTGGAAGGAACCGCATTTTCCCGCTCAAGCCAGGGGGCGAATCCATCCCTGTCACACAGGAAAACAAGCGGGAGTTTGTACAGCTTTCGGCCAACTTCCGCCTGTACTCCTCCATTAGCGAGCAAATCGAGAATCTTGTTGCTGGATTCCACGAGATCATTCCCAAGGACCTGATCACTATCGTGAGTCACCGTGTTTTCCACGCATTGGAGAGTCCTCATCCCACTCCTAGTTCAACGAACAAGAACTTGAGTTGCTCATTTCCGGGACGCCTGATATTGATGTTGACGAGTGGAGAGCCGCGACGGAATACAACGGATACACAAGCTCGGACCCCGTTATCGTTTGGTGGTGGAGAGCCCTCAAATCGTTCAATCGTGAAGAGAGGGCCAAGGTGTTGAGCTTTGCGACTGGCACTTCGCGTGTGCCTCTCAATGGTTTCGTCGATCTCCAAGGGGTGCAAGGAGTTCAAAGATTCTCGATTCATCGTGCCTACGGCGATCCGGATCGCCTTCCTCAAGCCCACACTTGTGAGCCCTTTTACTGACTAAGGATGGATCAGTTCCTGACGTCCATGATGTTAGGTTTCAATCAAATCGATTTACCGCAATATTCTTCCTATGAGATGCTGCGACAACAGCTGTTACTGGCAATAAACGAAGGGGGAGAAGGCTTCGGATTCGCATAAGCATGTACACTAGTCCCTGATCACGTTTAGATGAACCCCACTGGCAGTCATGTAGTAGATGCATCATATTTGTACTTACATTACGCATAGCTTTACCGCAACTGAGCATTCCAACATTGTTAAGCATCGTGTTGAACGCCCAGGGTGGCGAGTGATCTACTAGTTGTTGATTCTCGCAAAGAGGCCTCGCAAGAGGTAATCTTTATCCCAACCGGCTACCCGGACTCAACCGGTGGCAGCCTTCCAGTGCGGATCCAGTGTTGGGGTCGTGATATTCCGAACTGCGCAGTTTATCAAGTTGAACTGACGAGTATCCTTCAAGCTGGCCAATAGCCACAGCCTTGCCTTTTCGCTATGAGAGCCTATGTAGTCAACGAATGGAAACATCCATCTAAACTTGCACTCGTGCATAATGCACCAGAGCCAGTGGCCGGACCAGAGGAGGTCCTCGTGGACGTGTATTCTGCAGCCCTCAACTTTTTCGATGTGGGTATCTCGCACACATATGCACACCAGACTCACCGCATTCTCGACAGATCTTACAAGCCCAGGGTAAATATCAAGTGAAACCACCCTTTCCGTTCATCCTTGGTGCAGAATTTGCCGGGAAGATTGCGAGCAGCTCTCAAATCCCAAAGGATTGCCCCTTTAAACCTGGAGATAGAGTATTTGGTAGTGCACAAGGCGCACTTGCGGACCGCATAGCTGTCAAGTGGAAAGCAATCATGCCGCTCCCGGACAGCCTCACTTTCGACCAAGGGGCAGGTATGTCTCGTAATTTTCAAAGCGCTGACCCTTCTCAGGACGATACCATAGGCCTTTTCATTACTTGGCCAACGAGTTACGAGGCCCTTGTAGGTCGAGCAGAATTAAAGCCAGGTTAAGCAGAACGTGCGTGTCTGGGAAAGCGATGGCTGATTCAAAATGATATCCTAGGCGAGACCATCCTCATAAACGCAGCAGCTGGAGGTGTTGGGATTGCTGCTGTGCAACTGGCTAAAGGTGCCTTTTCCACATCTCAAGCGCTGTCACCCACTCATAAAGCGTAGCTCTGGGAGCCAATGTTATTGCCGCTGCTGGCTCACAGTCTAAACTTGACATATGCAAGCAGTATGGAGGCGCGGACTACGTTGTTGACTACACAACCTCGGAGTGGCAGAAACAAGTGCTGCAGATTACTGAGGGTAGAGGCGTCGACGTCGTGTACGATCCCGTGGGTCGGATAAAAGGCAAGTAGAGCCGCATTCTCGCCTGAGATTAAAGTTTGACAGTGTTTCTAGACTCGTTGAAATGTATAGCATTTAAAGGCAGAGCATTGGTGATCGGTTTTGCCGCGGGCCCAATAGAGAATGTAACATCATCTCTGTGCCAACGTCTACTGGGTGCTCACCACAACCGCTAGTTGCCCTTGAACTTGGTGCTCCTCAAAAATATCAGTATTGTGGGACTCCATTGGGGGCTCTATACACGTGTGTGGCAGAAGTGTGATCCATGGAATTAACGCTAGATTAATCATTTATTTCAGATAAAGAACCCTCCCGAATTCCTGTCGTGTGGGAAGAACTGCTGGGGTTCGTGATTCATCATCGCGTATCCGTGGTGACTGACTGGCCGATTCCTAGCTTGTTCTCGTCGGGTAAAGTCAAACCAATCACCTACTCCACAGTATATCCGCTCGCCAGTGCAATGGACGGCTTGGGCGCGCTGGAAAGAAGAGAGACGTGGGGTAAAGCGGTTGTCCGCATTCGTGATGAGGAGGATAAGATCACGGCGAAGTTGTGATGACTGGAAGTTACTGTATATAAACGCCAACTTGGCAATGTGTATTGTAAGTTGGTGCGGTGTTTGGGGTCTGGTTGGTCCTACTAACTTAGTCACCTACTCCCGTTGGTCATTTTGAACTGCTCGTCATGCAATCTTTCGAAGACACGGAGCCAGTCGTGCGGATACGCGATTTAAAGCAGGACCGAGTGAACTTTGTGCTAGAGAATGTCGACCTGGCGTACGTGCAAAACCCTGTGTCAACTCTGCCATGCGTGTTCACCTCTGTCATTCATGTTAGTTTTGCAAACTCGGTCCGAAGAGTGGTCATGGCGGATATACCGACAGTCGGTTCGTACATGCCAGAGAGTCTATGTACGATACTAAAACCCGAGCTAGCCATTGACATGGTTGAGATCCACTCCAATACTACGGTGCTGCCAGACGAATTCATTGCCCATCGGCTCGGCATGATTCCGCTGAATAGCGCAAATTGCGATGAGGGCATGCGCTACACTAGAGTACGTCTTGCATCCTATGAGCTGAGAAAGTAATAGTCGTGACGAATTTTGGCGACACTCAGGACTGTACCTGTTTGGCGGGATGCAAATACTGTGCGATTGAGCTGAGGCTAGAAGTTGTGTGCAACGACAATCGGACCATGGAGGTCACAAGTAATCACCTTGAAGCAGTTGAATTCACATCAAATGCTGGCCCGTCGGAGGTAATAACGGAAGGCGAAGAGCTGACGAAACGAGGAGAGGCCTTTGGGTACCCAGTGGGGAAGAGTTCGTCGCTCAATCTTTATCAACGGTCTTTCTCATTATCTCGTCCCGCCAGATGACCCATCGGTACCCCCAGTTTTGATTTGTAAGATTCGCAAAGGGCAAGAATTGCGCTTGCGTTGTGTGGCAAAGAAGGTGCGCACGTTGAATGTTGTATGAGCATCTCACATAGCGTGACGGCAGGGCATAGCGAAAGAACATGCGAAGTGGTCGCCATGCTCTGCTATTGCTTTCGAATATGATCCTTACAATAAGCTGAGGCATACAACATACTGGTACGAAGCCGATGTGCGCGCGGAGTGGCCTGTAGGCGAAAATGCAAAGGAGGAAGAACCACCAAGAGATGATGAAGTATTTGACTTCAATGCGAAGCCACGTAAATTCTACTTTGAGGTCGAAACAGACGGGAGCTTGGGTCCCCAGGAAGTCATCATGAAGGTATGTGAGCTGTAGCTGCCAGGTTAATAGACCCTTATTGCAAGACTCTGTAGGGTCTCGCGGAACTCCAGACAAAGCTCGCAAACTTGATCCTAGGTCTTAAAGCACCCTCGGACATGGATGTATCAGGGGAGATGGATTCAGCAGTAAATGGGGCTGGGGCTGGGTGGAGTCAACCTGCAGCGTGGGGAAACCCGGCTGCTTCTGCCGCTGGGTATGCTAGCCCAGCCGCTGGTGGATGGAGTGGTGCCGCGACTTGGGGAGGTGGGTCAAGCCCAGCACAGAATAGCAGCGGAAATACTGGTGGTTGGGGTGCCACCCCGGCAGCAAATTCCGGGGGAGGTTCGAGTTGGGGTACAAGCCCTACTCAGAACGCCTGGGGAGGGAACACTAGCCCAAATTCAGGGGCCGGCAGCGCGAGCGCCTGGGGCACCCAGCAGGGATGGGGAAGTCCAAACCCGCAAGCCAATGGATGGAACCTGTGATGTGTACTACTTGATTTCGCAGTAGTGGTCATCGTTTTAAGTGACACCGTCGAGGCAAGTATATCTAGGATCACAGAGAAACAAAAGATCGGAGGTAGAAATGTGTGATATTACACCAAAATAAAATGAAAGGACTTCCACTAATTATAGTCCGGTCACCGAGGCTGGTCAAAGCCTATGTTGAAAATATGTCAATTACCTGTGAGTTCTATTTATACAGCAAATTATTTACAGCAAATTATTCGACCCGACACAACCATGTTATCTTCACTCAGTCAAGCGCGCGTTGTCACACATGCCCCATGATGCACATCACTGTGCTAGGTTCGAGAACGAGCCCAACAAACAGGCGCGGCGGCCTAAACTCGCTACGAACAATGTGGAGGTTCCCCGTAGCCTGTCATAGTACGGACACAAACTAAGTTAACTAACACATATTCTCAGAGGGCCGGTTCAGGAGCTTTAATCGTAACCTCCACCTCTACTGTCCTTGTGGACTGCTCCGACGTGAACTTGTCGAGATAGTGTTATGTAAAATGCCTCCGGCGGCAAGAGACATACTACCATACACTCCCGTCGTGTACAACAAAGCCCAAGATAATCGATAATGGTTTATCGAATGCTCTCATCGAGTTTCGTTTGGCGCAACACAATTTGTATTCTCATGAATACCGCTAGAGTATCACTGACATGTCTCCGCGTTCGTGACGTTGCTTCTGCTTTCCATGGAAAGGTTGACAAGCATCGCAACCGCGTGTCCGAGAAGCTCGACCGCATTGTACACGACGGTGGCCGAGAGATAGTGAGACAGACTAACCGAGCAAGGCCGCTGTGGGTGGGAATAGGTTTAGAGTCGTCGGAAGTGCCTTGGCCCTTGGCGCTAATTCCAGCCAAGTCGTGCGAGATATCTGTCATTTGAGCATGATCGCACGGTCCGAAAAACATTCGCAAACATGTGATCATTTTGTGCCTCCTTTGATATCACTCTGTGCTTCCTGAGTATTACCATGCATACTTGCTTATTATCTGCCGGCAAATGCCGGCATCAGATAAAAGACGGGCAAGTAGAATTCTCACATTTTGCATACTCGAGAGTATCTCACCCGGAATTAAGTTGCAGGGAGTCCGGGAGATTGATGTGGTCACTGTAACTTCCGTGTTCATTATCTTCAGACACCGTTCTCTCTTTGAGTTAGGGGCCCCGGCCATAAAACACTCGGCGAGATTGAAGGTGCACGCAAAACTTGCAAGTAGGCTAGGCGTCAGGCGGAGTCTGGCCCGCATGTGCTGCCATAGCATTCGGAAGATTGCCAACTCAGGGTACTATAGCTAGGTCATGCTCATCGAGTGGACCCATCATGACCGGCTGTGAAATGGCCAAGCGATGCATGTACACCCTACTACTAGTAGTACATGGGCGGTCGCCAAGGATGAGCCTGACACGGAGGCACTAAACTCAACGTGAGTATACCGCAAATGTGGTACGCCGGCACTATACACGGAGTCGTCAAGGAAAGTTGATGCAATTCAGGACTAGTCAGCAATTGCTTTATAGCCTATCACTTGTCCGTGGCTTACATGGACGCCGGAAGCTTTTACTTGCTCGCCGGCTCACGAATCATAAAATAAGCGTATTCGACATCTTGCCAAGCCGCTACAAAGCCGAGAGGATCAACCCTCCCACGTCCTCATGGGTTCGTGTTCTAATTTTCTGATTTGATGGGAAGATTATCCCGGTGCTCTATCTTTCGCTTTGTACGTTTTCCCTGACCGTTAGATCGCGTTTCGTCCCCGAATCTGAATCAGTGATTCCTTTCGGAGTTGTGATAGGTCGCGCTTCCTAGTACTGTTCATTCTCCCAGAATGCCAAGACAATCGCTGGCACCAGTCCTACAAATATCTACCCACCTCGACGCACTCATGTCAATCCTAGTTCCCTTTGATTACGCCTCCTATGTCCACCGAATTCAGGGCTATTCGCAAAAAGCGAACATCTTCTGACGCTACATCTTCCAATCCTGCCCCTGAAGGTGATCACCGCAAACGTCGTCGTAACCGTACCACGCAATCATGCCTCAATTGCCATACCTCCAAGCGAATGGTATGTCACCTTGACAAATAGTGTCCGCAGTGATTAATGTTTTTTTAGTGCGATCGAAAGCGTCCCTGCGGCCGCTGTACGCAGCTAGGTCTGGTACGCCATTCTGAATGATCACGTAGCGAGTTGTTAGGGCTCAACGCTCTCACAGACTGGCCTGTGTGTCTATGAAGTTGACGACCCTAGTCAACGAAGCGATGTTCAAGATGAGAGCTCGCGACTCCGTCAGAGAGTCGCTGAGCTAGAAGGTGTCATTCGTGAGGTAGGTTCGGCACTGAACATTCAGAGGGACCTCTTATTTATTCGACCTCAGTTGAAAAATAAACCCCATCCTCGATGGGCGAAGTCTGGATCCAATCCAGGTGAAGAATTTGAAAAGTGCCATGCACGCGCTCGGTCTCGCTCTGTTTCGGAAGATTCCGTCGTAGAGTCTCGACATCAGTCTGATCTATCCCACCTTTCTTCGACGAATTCAAATGCAGACTCAAACGAAGAAACTCTGGACAAGCAAACGCCGTGTCTACTTAATGAGACTCTTCAACCGGACTATCTCCCACCTTCCCTTTCGCCACCGTCCACGGGGAGTTCGGCACCCCTCTCAACCTTACCATATTCTCCTTATTTCGACATCCATTCTCCTCCGAGTGCCCCATCGACCGGTATCGTGACCCCGACGGACGAGCATCCCCAAATGCAAATTACGGTCGCAGGGGACCAACAGCTGACCAACGACATTGATCTGGCATCTCTCTTCATGTCATACCCTGATTTACTGGCTTGCGACGAAGGTCCGGGACACGTTGACCGTGTGCTCCGGGCCAGTACCCACAACCAACACGTTGATCCTCGTTCGATGAAATACAATCACGGACAATTTTTGGACGGTCATTGCGGCTGCCTCAACGAAGTCGCAAGCTACAACGTCGTACTGGAACTATCACTTCGTCTGCGCAAGGCTGCAGATATTCTCAGCCATTCTGCAAACCATCGTTTCAACAACGGGTGTCCGCTTAATCAAAAAATAGTAGATTTAGATGCTTTTGCCACGTAAGTGATTCCTCGCTTTTTTTCTTCGTAGTCCATCTAACGACATGTTAGGACCGCTCTTGGAAATATAACCACTTCTCCCAATGACTTTGGATCAGTACATTTGCGTTCTCGGGCCAACACAGCACCAAGCGGCCCCATTCCTCCAGGTTTCTCCACAAACAGTTGCATCCCACCCATCCGTGCTCCTGCTATTTCCCCGCCATCCCTTCGTGGCCTTCGATCATGGAACGTCGTATCGTGTGCTTCAGACCCTTCTGCTTCGTGCGACGAGTCTTTTATGACCTGGGAACCATCACGCCGGGGCTAGCTGAAACTGTTTTATTCTCCAGTATTTGAGATAATATATTTTGTAGCACTTTTCTCCTCTCCTCTCCCATTCAGTGACTGGGAGTAAAGAGTAGACACTTGTACCGCATTTTGTATTCCACGTATGTACAACACGAAGCAAGAACTTCCGATCTGCATTGAATTATGAAGGTACACATGCAACGGTGTCTTGGAGGTGGTGATTCATGATTGATCTTGATCAAGCCTGCGAACTGGCGAAATTTGCCCAGCAAGGTTTCCCGCGTTGGTGGGTGCCACATGTCACCTCCCACGAAGCTCGCGAGAAATAGAATCCAAAGTAAATTTGGATGAAGATGTAGTGTGGTTCGGTAAACAAGCTATATCGAACAAAATTAATATTAACTTTTGACGTTGTCACCCAGGAATTGATCCGGAAGCATGAGTGAGAATAGACTTGTGAAAGGGGCTGTCATACCACCACAAAGCTTGTGAGGTTACCATACTTGGAAGCAACCCCCTTTTAGGAGCAGGTCGCAAAGAGCCGAGCGTCCGCGGGATGCGGATTCAGTTGGTGGTTGCGCGCGGGTCGAGATTTTATGGTGAATGGATCGAAGACGCAGCGGGGGCCCTCTGCATAATTTTATTTTTCACCTGTCAAATTGTACAAAGGACGACGCAGGATATCTCCGGCAACGATAGTTGTGTAGTGCCATCTAGTAGTCCGATGTCATCGGTATTAATTGTACCGCAGTGATCAACGTCTGTATATCCCCATGTAAGAGTTGACGATGCGAACCCCCGCACAGCCGCGGTTATGGGACCTTTAAAACAGGGCGCTTGCTAGGCGTTTCCGATGGAAGGACTCGGCGTTCAATAGTTAAAAACCACTGCCACGCCAACGCCAACGCATCAGATTGGGCTTGGCTTTCATGGCACTAATCCCACCACGTCATAGAGGAAGGCCACAACATGACAACCCGCTCAGAGACTTGAAGTGATTTTGTTGAAGGGGGTACTTGAATACCGAGGGTCCGCCTAGACCATGCAAGGGGAGCAACCAGTCATCTTGCGCGGAATTCGAGCTCGTTATCAGGAGTCACTCTGTACTTCTCTCACGATCACCCCCTCGGCACTGCCAGAAGGCTTTCGTGAGGTCCAGAGCGGTGCGATCCATAAGGTCGGTACGCGGCCTTGGTGGCTGGTGGAAACCTGCCAGTGTGCGAGCTCGTCTGGGAAACTGCATGGGGTGATGACGGCACCAAGACGCTTGTCCGCCTGAGCTAGGATTGCTCGCCGAGAAACGTCCAACAAGCAGTCTTGTTTTGCAGTTCTGGGTACATGATGTCATTCTGCGCCACAAAAGCTCGTGTACAAGATAGAGGCGAAATTTGAACTTTTAGTTGTCCATGACGTTCCCGAGTATCGTGCAACTCGCCATGCAATGCATGGGTGAGAGCATTATCTTGATCTTCTCGAAAACGCTGTACAGGCAGCCTTCAGTAGGGATTGATTTTTGGTTCCTAGTCGATAAAGCGGCCCGAGATTTAATATCAAAGTTCAACGTTCAAACTCCGATCCGCGGGCTTAGCAATTTTCTCAGGCGACCAAACCATTACACTGACAAGTTCAAGGTGGTGCAACTTACTACACGACTCGGAATTGCTCAGGATGGCTTCTCATTTGGTGCGTGTCCATCTACCATTGTTACCTCACAGACTGAGTGGTCTTATTCGTGTGTAGGCAAATATCTTTGGAACGGAGCAGGATCGTGTCAATTGTTCTTTCTACTACAAGGTCTGTCACTCGACCGCTCGTTCACACTCTTCTGCCCGACTCTTACACTTCTCTAGATTGGTGCCTGCAGACACGGGGATAGGTGTTCACGAAAGCACATCAGACCCCCTTTCTCCCAAACAATCTTACTGCCTAATGTCTACCACAATCCCGCTCACGATCCTGTCTGTAAATTGTCGGAACAAGAGTTACAAGAAGGTTTTGACGCAGTGTACGAGGACCTGTATTGCGAGTTAGCCAAGTTCGGACACTTGCTCGAGTTGCATGTGAGTCGTTTCAATTCTTTCCATCGACCGAGGCTGATTCTGCCCAGGTGTGCGACAACGTTGGGGACCACCTTATTGGCAACGTGTATGCGCGATATGAATGGGAAACTGAGGCACAAGCTGCTGTCGATAACTTGAATGATCGGTGGTATGCAGGTATGTACCTTGCCTTTCGCTTGTCTGCCTTTCTGATATCACCCTAACACTCCTTTACAAGGCCGTCCATTGTACGCAGAACTTTCCCCTGTCACAGATTTTAGGGAAGCCTGCTGTCGACAAAACGAGAACGGGGAATGCAACCGAGGAGGATTTTGCAATTTCATGCATCTACGACTTGCTTCCAAGGATCTCGTATCGTCCTTGCGTGCAGGACAAAGACTGGAGAGGCGGTTGAACCCTTCGAAGCACGAGGGCGGTGGTGGCGGGTGGGAGCCCGGCAAGAGGGAGGGTGGGAGAGGCCGAAGTGCAAGCCCGCCAAGAAGAGGGGGAAACAGCGGGGAGGATCGCTGGACGCGGAAATGAAGTCGATGTTGTGTCGGACATGCGTGCATCATATTTCTCGACGAGATCACCTCCACTGGTCGCTACTTGGTATACATAAGATAACTTACAAAATCCGGTGGAGTGCACGTACTGCCATCACCCTCTTCTGACAAGGACATTGGCCAGCCCCGAGCTTTCGTTACATGAACCCAAATGACCCGAAACTGGGTAACCAGAAAAACCATGCCAAGGAATCATTGATATTATGCGTGAGGAGGTCATTGTTCTCCGGCTCGCAAAGTTCACTGGCAATCTTAGTTCTGTGATGTAGTAGGCAGATGCCAAGATCAAACGAGCTTGGTGGTCCCAGAGACCCTGTCTGGGCATCTCTGGGCAACAGCCGTTGCTGAGAATTAATCAAACTTTGGGGCATATAAAGTATGAGTTCCATCGCATCAAACCAAGCATCCGTAGCACTCCTCACGACAGCCTGACAACAGGCTTGGCCACTGAACAAGAAATCTGCTGAAGGATTAACGGGTACAAGGGGGATTATAGTGGACAAACATACCGGTCGACCAAGTAGCGCATAATCTTCCCAGAGAGTGAAAGAACCCGTACGCGTGCATACGATTCCACATATATCGTTTTTGGATGTGGCAAGCCGAGTAGCTGGACCAAAATGTGTTACGGTCGCGGGCATTAAAGGTACTCACTCGATGTATGAAGAACAGAGCTCACCTTATTCACCATGACGGCGGCACAAAGCGCTACACATGTTCCGGGACCATTCAGTATCAACAGGTCCGCAAAGGGAGTTCCAGATCTGTCTTTCTTGAGTAACGGTGTTATAGTTACTAGATATATGCAAGCCAAGACGGAATGCATGGATGTAGGAAGAACGGTCCATATGGACTGGTGCACGCGCCGAGCGCGAGGAACCGCCAAGATCCTATAGTCCCTCTGGCCTTCAGATCCCTGAAAAATTCCATGAGGACGCTGACACAAATTGGGATGGATGACGGGGAACTGACGGTAATAGGGTTACTGCAGGACGCTTTGGACCGCTCCAAAGCGACAGCCTTACTCGTGCTCAGCGTGTCGCCCTCGCTAACAATATAAGTCCGTGGCGAATAGCGGGAGAAGTCTAAGCCTGATGTCAACATCAGCGCTTCGCTGGTATGCCCACCTAAGATTCACATAAACTGATGAGGAGTGCAACACCGACAAGAGGGCTGTCAGAAAAACCTGAACCAAGGAAGACAGCCAAGACGCATGTTTCGCCGTCTCTTCTTTTTCGTGGCTTTGATGAAGGGCTGGATAACACCACGTATATTCTAGTTGCCAGCAGAAGAACGAGGACTGTGACAATTTGGAGGAACATGTCCTAGTGATTCTGGACGGCCCGTAAAGTTAGATGGACGTCGTCGGGTCTAACGGTGCTGAGATAAACCGGAATACTTACGAAGCCTTGAGAGGGTGAACCCCACTTCAAAGGTCCATGTATGTGGCCAGCAACGTGGGTGGGAACTGCCACGGACGCGCTAGGGGACATCGCGTCCGGTGTTCCACCGCCAATCACTTTCTTCGGTTGGACGTTATCCGCGACATGGATCTGCAGCTAGTGCATGAATTGCGGAACTCGATCAAAGACTGCTCAGAAAGAGGTCTCGTTGTTGCGGGTAAATGGTACATCACTGCACTCCATCGTATGAACCTGACATTGAAAGTACATCATGCATCAGGTCTGCGGAACTTTATCTCTCGATACCACAGCACAAACGAGACGCGCTTATTGCTGTTCCAAGACCCGGATTCTCGACCTCAACACCCGCACGCGCGTGCTCACCTCGCCCTTCGCTTGCATTTGCCGCCTCACCAGCTCAAGTTGCTGGATCGACTGTCACATCCGGAGGCCACAAAACCTCCTCTGAGTTATCCCCAAGTCAAGAAAGCGAAGCCGAGTTTGAGCAGGCCGAGGAAGCTACTCTTCTTGCAGCCCATTCGTATGTCACATCCAAAGACTTCAGCAGGGCAGTACACGTGCTACGCAACTGTCAAAGTGTCAAAGCGCAATTTTTATCTATATACTGCCAATTTTTGGTAGGTCCAGCTAACAGAGTCTGCATAAAACTGACGAGTGAGATGTGAACGAAGATCAGCGAGAAGAAAACAGAGAGAGATTGGTATAAACACTACAGTAAGTCGAAGTCTACAGGCAAATCTCCAAACATCATATCGATTGTTTACGTTGTCGCGTCCAGACATCCGGGGACATCCTCCCATACCTTTCAACCGATCCTTACTGTATCATCTTGAGGTCGTTAAGAATGCCGTCGACCCCTGGCTACTGTTCTTGTGCGGGCTACTTTTTTTGACAACTTTGCGGCCGGCTTCATGCCTGCAATTTGATAGGAAAGGCCTTTTCCTCTCGCGTCTCAACAAAAGAGAAGAAGCGATTGAGAGTATCATCTTGTCCATCGGTGGGTATCCATGGAATTGGTCCGCATGGGCCCTGCTAGGACGGTGTATCGGAGACGGAGAAGAGGTTAGCCAATTCGTACCATTATCTACGGGCACGACTGATTCTTCCAGTTGTCATCTTTGCTACCACTGCTCCCTCTACCCGCAAGTCACCCACTCGTGCAGTTTTTCCAAATCAAAACGATGAATGAACTAAACAGTCCAACGGAGAACGAGCTGGTGATGTGTGATCGTCTTCTGGGCGAGGACTTCTTTCGAGGGAGTCCATGGGTGATGAGTCTGCGCGCTTGCGTGCTGTATCACTTGCACGGTC
>JBBPSC010000849.1:0-13578 GCA_038093395.1 Baorangia bicolor
ACTGTGGATTGTAAGGACCGCTATAGAGGATATTGCCCAGGTACTGAGTGACGTCTGGACACCCGGCTGGGCAGGGCATGGTGCCAATCACGACCGAGACTTGCTCAGAACTGGTCAGTGGCGCCTATCATGATGTCAATGTCAGTGTGTCAGGAACGACCTTGAGATCTCAGAGTTGGTGGTGTGGAAAGGGGAAAAATGAACGGCTCGCTCTGGATGATGTGGGACGTACAGGTATGTCAAGCTGAATGGTGATGCTCGAACCAGCGCTGACGTGGGTTCCTGCAGCGGGTAGGGCAATGGTGATTTTTTGCGCGAGTACCGCGCTTGCGAGCACTGCGGCGCAGAGAAGCTTTCCGAAAGGACTAGACATGGTACGCAGCTGAGCGCAGACAAGGGAGGGGGAGGGTAGTAGAGACGTGCTCCCCACGCCCATTTCATATGTCGATTGAGCGGGCACCCTAGGCAACCGACCATTCCGTTTCATCTCAAAAAAGCACCATCACCTCGCCACTACCTGAGAAGGCCAAGCATGGATGACGCGACGGTCCGCAACCCGAGCAAGCAGATAGTGTCAACGAACGCGGGGGTAATGTTCCGACAATGTCCTATTCCACATTTGGGTTGCTGGAGGCATTTGGATCTCTGCCAGTGGGGGGTGACACTTGGAAACGGGTCCATGCGCGGGATAACCCTGGGTAAATCCTTGATGGAAACACTACATCATGATCCGAGATTTAGATGAAAACTTGAAAATTTCTCGACGCAGGCGAATCACCCTCATCCGTGTATCAGATGCTCTCACACCTCGGGGATTAAATGAATTAAGCTCGACCTCTCTCTACACAGCCACAACGGAGTAGCACTCAGATCAGTATGCACATGACGGTATCTACAAACATTTGGAGGCTTATCGGATACTCGCCGATAGCGACATGTGAGTAGTTTGACAGAAGATGACGAGTTGGTCATGATACGGGCAGTGCGCTTAGGATACACTACATTTGTAGCATGCATGCATGAATCTGTCAGGACGTTTCGCATGATCGCTGAGGCGCAGTGGTGCCTGGTGTACACATGCGCCACACCACTCACTACCACCGATGACATACTTGTCGCAACCTATGATGTTTATTATAGAGAACCTGTCATACAAGAGTGTGAAGGGAAACAGCCGGCTGCATCGGAAACTCGGTGTTCGATGGTTTCCCGACTCCAATGGACAGCAGTCCCGGTTAAGGAGCGGAGACCGTCAGTCCTTATCGTTAGCGGAAGTCCAGGTGAGACCCAGCTGTGTACCAAATAGAGTGGTGACTGTGCCCAAACGCGAACACGTCCCTCAATTACAGGGACTCGAGTCTTTTCGATAAAAGGCTTACAAAGCGCGCTAGGTAATATAGCTGTTCCTGTGCACACGATGAGTGGGTGTATCCGCTAAAGAGCTTGAACTTGAAGGCTTGACTGTTGTCCAAGTCTGGAAAAACCATAAGGAATCTTGTGCTGGCCTGGAAGACCCAGGTGCTACGAAAATAACTGACATTTTGGGTCTAAAAATGAATTCCGATTGCGACGGGCGATATGATTATGAACGTCATACGCCATCGCCTGGCTCTATCAGATTTGCGCCCAGAGTGTCTGGCCCGTTCCCAATGTTGAGTTCACTTGGCTCCTCAACCGACCACCAAATGAAGCGCCAGCCGTCGGAGGTTCGGAATGCGTCAATGCGAACCTCGACTTTGGGACGGGAATAACGCCTGCCCACGCAGTAGCGTACCAAGAGCACAGATCGTGCGCCATTCTGCTCATTTCCTGTAAACGAAGTTAGGTGACTTGTATTGAGCCCTACGCGAGCTCAACAAGCATGCCAATTTCGAAATACGGTTCATCATCCGTGTGGTACCATCTTGGTAGGGCGTGCATGGACCACGACTCGGAGACTCGTGTTTGTCGAATTAGGAAACTCATCAACAAAGGGGGCACGAGTAATCACAGGAGGGACCCACTGAAGAGAACCGTGACCGTACAATTCATGTCTGTGCTCTTGTCCATGGCTGTACCCACTGGCATAAGAACCTCAGAACATTTGTCGATGGGATAATTGCAGGGACCTGAGAGCTTCTACCAAGGACTCTGATGCCAAGTAGATCACCGCCACATGTTTGCCCTAAGAAGTACAACTGCGACGGGGATACTCATCTTAATTAGAGATGGCATTTACCGGTTGTTAGCATCTAAGACGGAGGTTAGTATTAGGTAACATGGAGTCTCGGTTCGGAGTTTCAGCCATTTCGAGGTTGAAGTTACTCAACACCAGTGACTGCGCTGGCATCACACACAATGCATTCGTTGAGTGCAGTTACCATTTACTCTCGGTGGCGCCTATACATTCAAGCATGAGGTAAAATCGTTGCAAGGTCCCGGTTAGCACACTCACTAGCATCGGTTATGGGAGTGGGACCACACGCTCTCCACACCGGGATTCGGCCATCAATGAATCACGAAGCACCCTTCTTCATTGCCGTCACAGTGGTGTCTAATCGATCTATATCGATGACCAGGCATGCGTATATATTGCGTGCTGTATATAAGGAGGCGCAGTGTGCCTTGAAGCTTCGAACTCCAAGCGTCCCCGGTATCGGTTGTGTCAACGATGAAGACAGGTACGCACCGATGTATTAGACAAAGCGACGTTGCAGCGTTGATAATTCACGAAGACCACCTAGGGAAATCGATAGACATTGATTGTGGGGATAAGATCCCGTTCTCGATTACATTTAAGACGGACGGAAGCCAGTTCGTGGGCGGCGGGATATACCCCGAAAACTTCACAGGATGGCTCGAGCAATGGTTGGTCAAGGATGGTCATGCGAGGAACAGAAGTGAAGGAGAGCGCTCGTGTCTGTGGCGTCGTCGCATCCAAGAATGGGAAATGCATAGTGAACGTAGATGAAAAGAAGGTGATAGTGAGGGGGGCGGCGACGAGCAAACAGGTGCTCCAGGTTGAAGGTCACAAAGATCAGGTGCTCACGATGGATGTGTCCGACGATTCAACGCAATTCGCCTCCGGATCGGAGGACCATACCGTCAACACTTGTAGTATCACTACAGGAAAGAGAATCCTCGGCCCACTCCAGGACGATTACGCTGTGATCTGTGTCAAGTTCTCTTCAAGTGGGGAGTACATCGCCACCGCCGCGTCAAGCGGTGCTCTCAAAGTCGATCAGGGTTCCCTCAAAGTCTGGAATGCGAAGACCGGCGACAAGCCTGTGATCGTCATTTCTATCCACTGGCAAAACGGTCTTTATCCACTGCGTGCTCTGCGGGTGGGTCAATCTCGTTTTGGGACCCTGTTTCACACACCCAGATCGGTTCCACCATCGAACGCGATGGGGCCATTCTCTGTCTCGCACTATCCCCTGACAATAGCCATCTTGCATGTGGCACCATCCACGGGTCCGCCCACACAATCGCGCTGTACGCGCTCGGGGATATCCTTCCCCTGCATTTCCTCATTGATGTGAACACCATCCTATCAGTTTCCCGAACACGGTCTGACTGCTTGCACAGCCGACGTGTCGCCTCCCACTCACGAACGTGAGCGAAGCGGCGTTCAAACCATGGTTCGAAGACGACCCGACGAACGCGGAGACGGTACTTCCGCAAGAGATCGCGTCCTCCACGCTTCCTAATCACCACGGACTGGCAAATCGGGCGTTCGTGCGCGCGCAGTTGCAACAGTGGCCCGAGGCGATCGACGATGCCAAAAAGGTACCCTCTCGTCTTCTCTTTCCTCTCCTCCCTGTTCATGCGTCGCATACACACAAGTCCCTCGCGCTCCGATCGTCACCTATAGGCCACATTGCACACGCTGTCGCACTGCTTGGTCAAGGCGTACGCGCGGACGCATTCCAGGCGTTCGACCTCGCTTGTCGCGAAGACGGTACAGACCACACCGAATTCCTCTCGCTGATCAAGGTATGTATGCGGCCTCGTGTTTCTCGCCCGAGTTGGCCCTTTGATCTCGTACAGGCCGTCCTCGTGTTTATATACGGGGAACATGAAGACGCTATCGCACGCGTATGTGACGACCGCGCAAAGCACGACTACCTGCAGGTGCGTCCTCTGTCGCCATATTTCTCCTGATAACGCGCCGATGGTGCGCCTAGGTCCTCAGAATGATGTACCAGAAGCAAAGCGACGCCGAGCACGCAAACAGAGCACTCGAGGACGCACAATCGCTTTCCTTCTCCCGCCAAGGTTTCCACTCGGTGACGATCTCGCTCGTACGTTTATGAACGTCCTCGATGGTGTTGAGCACTCATACTTGGTTTGATAAACGTCAGATGTTTGGCAATACGTTTTGATCCCATTGATGCCCTCTGGGAATTTGTTACCGCAGGACAGCTGAGGTCACCGTCTCGGTGGCTAGTACTATATCACGATACCCTGCTCTCACAAAAAGCTGCACGACGGGCCATCTCAGTGTGTCCAGAGTCCATGTACAGATGAGAAACTATGAAGATGTCATGCTGCTGTCGACCTGGTGAGAGCTAGACGCGGGCGATGTGTGTGATTTGGGTCACTTTGAGTCCAAGACGGCGTGGAAGCGTACAATCTGCAGGCAACTTGGGTAGCTGACGAGTGAGTGACGAGGGGGCACGATGGTCTCCTCCTCATGGTGGGTCCGACCATACCTGCGTCAGTGCAAGCTATCTATATCAGCCCTTGGATTTCCCGTTGCAATGAGGTGCTGCACCGTCCCATTGTGGTCCATGATGCATCAACCTTCGAGCTGTCATTCTTTCGTTCTCTCCACCATCTTCTTTGATCATTCGTGTGGATTTTTACCACAGGGTTGGGGGAGCGAAGTGCAAGTAGTTAACTTGGATTGACTTTGCAAAAGCATACTGGACTGGATCGCAGGAACACATCAAATAGGAGTATAAATCCATCTCATCTCGTAAATCACGATGCAAGAGTGGAGGCACTACTACTACCAGTAACTAGTAATGGGCGTCGTGGGCGGTAAATCCTCATCAAACGGATAACATATGGGGTGAAATCCACGCCTACAAACGCCGCTTCTTGTGACGAGGTTCCCTATTCGCTTCCGCTGTAATCACTCTGGACCTCGGTTGCTTTCTTCTCAGCGATATGCGGCGTTGATCGCTCTCGCGGGGTAGGTCCGAGCTCGGTGCGTCAGAGAGCGAAGCAATCCTGTTAGGTGTAGATGCCAAGGTATCAATATGATTTACTGAACTGAGATAATCATTGCCTTATACCTGGTCTGATCGTCCTCGTCGTTGGCAGCCTGGGTGACATGGGTACTTGAGCCCTCCATAGGGGCTTGGCTAGACGGCGACGACTTGGCCCCGGTATCGGCCTGGCTTGACCGTGACATGAGCAAGTTGCGAAGAGGCCGGGGCTGTGGGCAACAGCTCAAAAACTGTTGGATGGTAAATATTATCGCCTCTGCAGTAGGTCGCTCTTCCATCGGTGACCAGCAACGCTGAATTAAATTCCAGTGTGAGTCATCCAATGTTTGAGACTCTGGTCGGCTCGGCGTGTGGCCCGTCGCCAGCCGAAGGATTACGGCTGCGTCTCCTCGGACTTCCGACCATGGTTGTTTGCCGGACAACACCTGCAAGAATATCAGCATGGACCTAGCATTTGTGTCCAGCAAACTTTCCTGGAGGGCGATACAACCAAAAGAGTATATATCGCTCTTGGTTGTCCGATCGAGAGTCTCATCTGGATCAATTTGCTCTGGAGCGATCCAGCGCAAGGCCCCCGGTCGCCGGGTGGACCTTTGCAGATAAGTCAATGCTTCGGGAATATTTCCCACCAAGGAAGCGTAACCGAAATCGGCCAAGCGCGCAGTGTAATCTGCATCGAGAAGAACGTTATTCTATCATTTGATTAGACAAAAAGGACGCTGAGTTTCTACTTTGACGTACACCATTCAGGTCACCATGGGTAATTGGAAAAGAATGCACTGTGAAGTGTCATTCTTTTGAGCCTTTGAAATGATAACAGCAACTCACGGTAGCGTAGCCCATTGGAAATATCCAACAGCTATGTACCGTGCGAGGTTAGAGGCGAGGAAGAAGTCAACCTTAAGCGGACGCACAAACTGGAATCGATGCACGACATCTAGATTGTCGTCATGCGTCACTAAGAAATTGTGAAGAGATTCATTGGGCATCCACAACGACACCAACGACATCGAACCATGCATTCCAAACCCATATGCAATGCCCAGGAATGGAACGATATTGATATGGTTGAGTCTCCTCCAAATTCCGAGCTCTCGACGAAGCATCTGGAAGACAATTCACATCATATTTTTTGGTCACAACACAAATGGTTACCTTGGCAGATTTATTGACTGCATCTCCTTCTATTGTGAAACGGAATCGGAACGCCTTCACCGCAACCTGATGGTGAGGTAAATAGTAGACAACCATGAATCGTACACCATGTCCAAACCTCCTTTGGCACCGAACCTCCAAGGTAATGACATTTATAGACATCACTAAAGCCTCCTCCAGCCGAATATTGATTTTCGATTCTGACAACATGGGGTGTGAGATCTGGTGGAGGCGGAAATTCACTGTTAACGAACCAAGCAACGACATCAGTGGTCGTACTACCATGTAGCGATGTGACATACCCGAAGTTGAACATTTGACACTGTTGTTCCACCACCGGTAAGGGGGTGGGGTGCGACTGAGGTAGCGCTGAGGGTACAATGGGACAAACTGGCGCAGATGGCTATGGGGAAATGTGAGCGACCAAACGGACGACCCTATCTGGGAAATGCTCACATATACTGAAGGGTCGAAACCCCGTAGTTCGGGGTCAGGAAGGGGCAAGAGAGGGAGCTAAACTAGAAGATGAGAGGGACGCGCGTACAGAAATCTAGAGTAACATACGTCAGTGACAGTTCGACTCGCCTGCAACAGCGGGGAGTGATCGTCGATAGAGCCCAACCAAGCTACCCGCCACAAATATATTTTTCCATTACTTCCCGCTGACGCCACGAATTCGCCAGAGGGAGAGAAACAAACTGTCAATACACCGTCAATGTGCTGTAGACGTTGTCCGACGGGATTACCAGAAACCACATCCCAGAAACGAACGGTTCGATCCCGGGATGCGCTGGCGAGGATCGAACCATGGGGCGAAAGGGAGAGAGAGCATGTAGTGTTGGTGTGACCTGACCACGGTTGTCCGACTGGTTTCCCAGTATCTGGATTCCAACAGCGAATCTCGCATGACGCAGAGAAGAGCCTGCTGCCATCGAGTGACCACCGCACACAATAGACACGACCTTTGTGGCCCTCTAACAGGCCAAAGAGGAGTGTGCCGCTCTCGACGCCATACAGGAAGATGTCGCCATCAGTGCCACATGCGAGTTTGTGCCCGTCGGGTGAGAAAGACATGGACCAAACATGCTCGCCGACCTCGATGGAACGTTCCCGTCTCCCTTTCATGGTGTAAATATCCACAGTCCGATCACCAACCGCAACGAGTCGATCATCCGGCGAGATGGCAAGCACAGGGAGGGTCTCCGGATGAATCCATTCCTTGACAAGTTCGTGCGACTCGACGTCCCACACTTTGATTCCCCCCCCGGCATCACTTATGATCTTCGTGCCGTCCCGAGTCACAGCCAGACTTGTTATTATGTCCTCGTGCTCCATCGGTGTCCCTTCTTGCTCCCCGTTTTCCAAATTCCAGACCCTGACAGTTCTGTCGTTAGAGCCGGTGACAACTCGTCGCCCGCCAGGGAGATACGCAAGCGCCCCGATAATGTCATCGTGCGCCGAGATTACCAGGTATGGCTGAGGACCATCGTTGTCAGACTGTTGTGGTGTGACGCTTGACATGATGGTGCTACGGCAGTTGGTTGCAAGCTAGGTTTCGAGTCGGCACGTTTGCAAAGGTGCGTGGTGAAAAGACTGGGGGGGAGAACGCCGAAAACATTATAAGCCTCCACAGCTTATATGCCAGTGATACCATCTTACGGCGGCCGTGCACCGGTTTTTTTTCAGCCCTCTATCCAGCTGAGTTACAATTTGGCTTTCGTCTGGTGATCACTGATGGCAAGGTCGATCCACATCCCAATTCCTCGATGCACCCGTACGCCTTCCTGCCGTGAACAGTCGCAGTCTGCAGATCACATCCTCAAACCAGCGCTGCTCTGCTTAGATACATAGCTGACGTGCGTACCAACCCGCAGTGCTACACCAACCAAAATTTAAAAGCTCTACACTGAATGCGGACTTTTGGTCATGGGCTCACGTAAACGTAAGATGGGCGTCAGTGTTGCTCGTTGAATCCTACCTTGGGTACCGTTGACCAGCAGGGCCAGGATTGTTTTGGTCGAGCAATCCTTGATTCGGGCGGCTGGGGTCCTCCTCTCGGCAGCAGGGGTTTGGCAGTGTGACCAACATCACACACATTCAAATAAAATAAAATAAAAATACTTATCATGGCTGTAATTATATTGCACTATCATGATATCTGATATCCTTCGATAAACATCTGAAAAAGAAAAACATGGCTGTAGCACGCTGCACATAGAATTGAAGTTCCTATTTTATGGCCACATCTCCCGCCCAAATGATGACCCCGACAGATGAACCTGTGCACCTGACCCAAACTCATTGAGTCCTGTGTTTGACAATGGCACCCATGAATGGTCAGCAACCAGACTTATGCACCCAGTTCATAACTCATCTTTTTGCACTGTGATCCCCCCTCCCTTGTGCATGGATGACTGATGACACCAACAGACGAACCTGCACACCTGACACGAAGAAATGGTCAGCAGGAAGACATTGTAACTATGCGCTCGCTTCATCACTCACCTGAATGCACCACGACCCATGACGTTCTTTGCTAATCGATGGCTATTCATCTGATCTTGCATTGTGGGTGACAACAACGCTTGATCTCATCTCAACAGCTCAAGCAAGTCGTGACGCTGAGGGTCTGAAAACACGAGTTGCACCTGTTTAATGAACGCACCTAGCATCTTGTCAATCGTGAATATATGATATGCGTCCTACGTCTCGCAGTTGAGCTGGCATGAAATTGGGACAGAGAATGGAAACAGACCCTATATCCAAACATGAACTGCTGCATCTGATCCTCAAATCCATGTTGATTGATCTCGTTGTCAAACAATCATTCGCAAGACTCGAGCATGAGATTGTAATAGTGCTCTGCATGTGAGATTCTTTCGGCCAACTGGATGAACTGGGGTATCGCGGATGTTTTGATGTCTTTGGAAGCTGTAGTGGTAGGAGTGATTTAGAAGGTCGGTTGGCCATTGACACAGCAAGGTTCTTGAAGAATAAGAATATAACACCTGACAGGACCGGCTCGTCAGTCCCCGTGTCTTGCAACCCAACATGCTCAACTTACCTCAGGTAATCACATTAGCACATATTGTTGCAGAAACCAACAGATGGCGAATGCAATGGTAAAGGCATATTGGGAGTGGCAGGGAGTCATGTACACTGCGGTGGGGTTTCGGGGAGGGGGGGAGACTGGCTTGGGATGGATACTGCTGCCTGTAAGATGGCGAGGGACTCAGATTCGATGAGGCTGCAGAGGGCTTGGCAGTGGGTGGCGGTGTTGACTTCTTTGTAGACGGCAGGATGTAGTGGGGTAGGACCTGGGGCCAACAAAATCCTTGTGGATCATGTCCTCGAACTCAAACTTGGGTTTCGTAAAGTTCGGTAGTGGCTCACTACTTTGTAAGAAGCTCATCTCCATGCAGGTAGAGTTGGACGAGGCAAAGCACGAGTTCAATGAGGCAGACGAAGCACGAGAGGCGTCGGAATTATGTGTCAGGGCACTTCGTATGTTCATAGAGGAAAACAACGTCGGCCCAATGCAAAACGCAGGTGGATCTACAGCAACACCACTATCTTCCCAGGCCGAACCAAAGAAGAGTGTGCTCAAGCTGCAGGGGGTTGGGGCTTCAAGCTTTGGCGGAACTCTTTGAGAGTGATAGGATCGACGTTGAGTTCCCACTCAAGGTACTGGCACATTTCCTTCTCCATCTGATCTTCCAGAGTTGGAACATGCCCTGAGCATGGGCGGCGATGGGAATTGCTGAGGTCCTTGATGCCAGGTGGGGTGGGTATGATGGCGAAGATGTATCGGAGGTGGTAGGGGGGGAGTCACATGTGCCCTCCTCAATGCCAGGTGGGATGGGAATATGGTGGTGAAGGCATATCGGGAGTGGTAGGGGGAGTCATGTATGCTGTAGTGGGATTTCGGGAAGGGGGGAAGACTGACCCAGGTTTGGGTGGTGATGGACACCGCCGAGGTCCTCAATGCCAGGTGGGGTGGGCATAGACGGCAGGATGTACGTGGGGTAGGGCCCAGGGCCAACAAAACCCTTGTGGATCATGTCCTCAAACTTTTTGAGAGTGATAGGGTCAACGTTGAGTTCCCACTCGAGGCACTGGCACATTTCCCTCTCCGAGATCTGGTTGATCTCCCGGAGTTGGAACATGCCCTGAGCGTGGGTGGCAATGGAAACCGCTCAGGTCCTCAATGCCAGGTAGGGTGGGTATGATGGTGAAAATGTATCGGGTGGTGGATGGGGAGTCACATGGAGCGCTGATGCCCATGAGCAATATAGATGGCACGTACACAGTTGGTTTCTCCTAGCCTGCGCTCAAGAGCTGCAAAATGCAGACACATCTCAGCAGTTCGGCTGCTTGTAAGTATCAAGAGATAGGCCTCATTCAACTAATGGTGTTGTGGTTCACGCGTGTCTCTAGATTCAACTCGCCATTTTTTCATGAACGTGCTGCTGCATACTATGCCTAAATACATTTACCCATACCCGCAACTTGATACAACGGTCTCCTGCACCTGATCTCGAGTGCACAATTAGTCACACTTGGGAGTGAAACCTAAGCAACGACATGGTTAGTCTGTGGACGGTCAAGCCATGGGTCAATCATACCATGACGAAGTGGTTTGGTAGGTGCAACAGACTCGGACTCCTTCATTTTGACTTCCAGAGTGGTGAGATCGAGAGCATTACAGACCCAATTACCACCACACTTGGGGAGATGCTGCTCAAAAAAACGAGTGATTGCAGTCTTGCCTCCATCCCAATATAACGGTTTTGGTTTGCCTTCATGGTTGCTGTTGAGACATGATTAGCAATGATGGCCAGTGGGAGCTGCAAGTGTTGAGACATATGTGTGACCCTGTGGATCAAACAAGCACATAACATGCTGTGCATCAAAGAGACCTAGTGACCGTTTGAGTGAGACTGTTGCGTACAATGTGAAAAGCCGCTCACCCTGTAGGTCGCTCAAGAGAAGAAATCCACTTGTATAAATCAACATGAAGTGGGCGAAGGCATGGATCGCTTTAGTAAGGTCGTCTGTTGCTTTTCCAATCTTGCTGCTTCCAGTGAATTTGTGCAATGGTCTGTCAATTTCTCCGCAAGGTAGAAGACACATTGCAATGAAGTGCCGGTATGGGAGAATCCAGCTTGCAGACTCTCTTCTGCTGTGCAAGACACCTAGTATTGAACCTTTGAAATTAAAATAGAAATCTACCACAATGTGCCATGATGTCAGATTTGTAAACAACACACGAGGAATTATGATCCGTTGAATGTGTACCTGGGATGTTAACTCGGCAATCTTTGACATACTTGTCGAAGTATACCTTGATTCCATCACCCTGGCACAAATGCTCATACTCAACCTTCAGATGAGCTTCATTTTCATCTTCTGTGTAAGAATACTCATATTCTTTCTGTGTCAGTTGTGTTAAAACATAGTCCTCGCCTTTGAATCGAGCCTATGGATTGAGCGTTCAGAAGTTAGAATGCCGTGTGCACAGCCTGAGCCCCAAACAAGAACATACATATACTGCGGTCTTTGTGTAACCTTCATCAATGTATCCAGTGTTGCGGTAAGGCTTACCCTCCTTGTTGGCATGCTGACCTGCTTGCCAGTCTCCAGCAATTTCGATCTCTTCGTCTTCTTCTGATACTGAAAAAACAACAGTACCATCCTCTTGGTACACAGCAGTAGTGCAGGTGAAACCATGATTGACGAGAGGTGGGTTCCAAACATTGTGCCTGGGTGGATGAAATGCACTGAATAAGATTGGTGGTGGTTTGGGGTCATGGTCTTTGGACTTGTGGACCGGGCGTGAATCAAGCTCATCTGCCTCGCCATCACTATTGATAACCAGGGCTTTGCATTTGGACTTCAAGTTGGGCCCACGAGATGGGAGCATATTACTGGCTGCAAATTCACGGTAATTTGTGTCAGAATCAGGGTACTGGATAACTAACATTGAGATCACTGATCCCACTTCCTTGTATTATTTTTGCTCACAATTTCTTCATGGTGGTAAGCAAATCAGACTTCAACCAACTTTCCCTTCAAATTCATCTGAGCTCCCCAGCCACACTTTATGAATAGGTCGAGGAATGCTTGATGAAACGGCTTTCGCGATATTTTCTATCATTTCTTTCATTTACGAGGATAAGTCCTTACGACTTATCTTATTTTATCTAATCTTATCTTATCAGAATCGCATGGAACATTTTCGAGTCTTAGGTAATCATTCTATGCCTGCCCTAAAAACAGTTCTAGTCATATATAAGTACTCGTAGTCGCGTTTGTATTCTCTAGTCTTGGAATTCCTTTTCTCTCATCTGAATATCAACTGTATCACGGTTGACTCTGGTGATAAATAAGGATTGTTTCACTTGAGCTGTACCATCCATAGCATCCTCATCTATATTGGAATGCTTGCTTGGGCTTTCATGAGCATGGATGGAGACATTCGGCCTGTGAGGCATCTGTGAGTTGTCTGACCTCACTTGAGGTAGTAAGCAGATTACCAATTGAGAGGTAATGCACGAGGTGACTCTTTTTTGAATTCTCGGCCCACCCGCAGCAATAGATCACCCAAATCATCTTTTATGGATGATCCTGGCTCGTATGAGCCCATCACATGGATCTGGGAGATCTACCATCCGAGATAAGTATTGCTGTAGTTAAAGAGTGTAAGTCCCAACTGGTGAGGATGATCTACCTGGATCATTTTGCCACGAACTTCACCCCGCTTCTCGGGTAAATCCCAGAGTGTTGCTGCAATCCTGATGGGTGGCCTTGCAGCATCCTCCTTTTTTTGCTTCTGCTCTGCATGATAGGTAGCTGTCAGGTTGTTAGCCTTTTGAAGAGAAAGGTTGGGTGCACGGGCAACACCTAGTCATGGCCCGGAAGCTTTAGATTGGTGGAAAGATGTGCGTTTGATGATGTTATGAGCTAACATGCTTGTATTCGAGTTTGAATGGGAGCCTTCACCTCCAGCCCCATATAGAAGTGTTGGCACACCTGCTATCTCAAGAACAGCAGCTGGTATATGTTCTCTACCATTTTCTATGAACCATTGTCCATGTAAATGTAAGTATATCATGGTGGTACTAGGGGGCTTACTGAGGCTGCTGCAACAGCCATTACAGATAGGTTGTGTCAAGCCATTAATTACCAGACCACATGCTAGACATTG
>JBBPSC010000850.1:0-13570 GCA_038093395.1 Baorangia bicolor
CTAAGTCCATGAATGTAAGTAGAGCGTTCACGATAAGATAGATGATTAGATCCTTGTGGATCACGTGACGCGATAAGATAAGATAAGATCAGAAAAGTGCATATGTGAAGGGTGAAAAATGTAGACCCGTAACAATATGCTACATGGGTGTGTACACCTGTGTACGTCTAATCTATGATATAGGGGTAACATGTGCAGAATGCATGGTGTGGCAGCATAGCCATAGAATGGAATAAAAGCGATGCATGAGGACCACATGAGGATGTGGCAGAATGGAAGAACAGAAGCATGACATGCGTGCAACACATGTAGAATGGAAGAGAATACTAACCTGCATGGTGATGAGTGAAAGAGTGAAACCGTGCTAGGTGTAAGGGGATCTTAGATCCGGTAGAAGTGAGCGTCCAGTGCGCAAAAAGTTCTAAGTCCAAAAGATTAGATAAAGTGTTCACAATAATTAGATGATTAGATCTGATAAGATCACATGACACAATAAGATAAGATCAAAAGATAAGATAAAGAGGAAAAATGTTAGACCTGTAATATGCACACCCCAGAAATACTTCACTGGTCGCTTCAACTCAGAGATAGAAATGGTCAGCACCCAGTTCTCAACGCACAGTTTAGCAATCTGATCATTGAGAAAACCCCAGATCACACCGAGGGTTGTGCAGGTCTTTCCATTTCTCTCTGCCTTGAACGTCCTGAGTGCATGTCAGCACATCATTTCCTAGATCAAATGAGATAGCATACTTGACTGGCACAATCACATTAGAATGAGCTTTGTTCTCCTCCAATTTCTTCATAACTGCTTCCTGGTCCGCCACCCGCTTGAGATCTTGCCATGACATTTTCAACACCAGCAGCATGTCTTTGTCCTCGAGGCCAATCACACAGAATACTGTCATTCCCCATCCACAAATCGAGCTGGATGTAAACAAGATCCTGATGCAGTCGTAACCGTATATGCATAGTGGGAGAAACACCATTTGCTCTTCTTTCTTGACGATGGTATCAATAGTCTTGCGTTTCTTTGGCTGTATTCCTTCATGACCATCGTCTCCAAGCTTAGAGTAAACTCTCTTCAATGACATGGAAGAGGCTGCAATTGCCTGCTGGTGGAGAGCAACCGAAGGATTCCAGGAAGTGCCGGTGTTACGGGTCTAACATTTTTCCCTTTCATCTTATCTTATCTTATCACGTCATGTGATCTAATCAGATCTAATCATCTAACTATCATAAATGCTTTATCTAATCTTTTGGACTTAGAACTTTTCGTGCAATGGACACTCATTTCTAACAGATCTAAGATCCCTTTACGCCTAGCACGGTTTCACCCCTTCACCTCTTCACCATGCAGGCTACGATTCCATTCTACATGTGTTGTATGCATGCCATGCTTCTTATGTTCCATTCTGCCACATCCTCATGTGGTCCTCATGTTATGCTTTGGTTCCATTCTATGGCTCAGCTGCCACACCATGCATTATGCACATGTTACTCCTATATCGTAGATTAGACGTACACAGGTGTACACACCCATGTAGTATATAAACTTGAATGCAACAGCCAGAGAACTCCAGTCTAGTTCTCTTGGTCTTTTCCCCACAAGATCCAGAAGGGACAACATCACGGGTTGCAACCTTAGCTGGTCTACACTACTCGTTGCATCCATATATGATGGCTCAACTCCACACTCTTTTCCACTGCGGTTCGATGGAGGCAACTTGAGGACACAACGACCTTAGCTGGTCTATGTTGATCTTTGGGTTGTTTCAGCCAGGAAGTGCATTTGATGTAGCTGAGGCACTGTGCGGGTGGGATGACTTGGGAAGGGCCTTGAATGCAGCTGAAGCACTCCAGGTATGGGAAGAGATCGGAAGTCCCTCTGATGTAGCCTCAAAGACGGCAGCGTCAGAAGATGGAATTGCAACTGACTCTACAGCCGTTGTCCCCGCCAGGCAAGAGGCAGTCACAGAAGATGGTACATTCAACAACATGGAGTAGTGAGTAACATTGTTGACTTTGCAGGTCTGTGCTTTGCCTACAAGTTCAATGTTTGGATTGTGGCCCAAGTTGAACTTGTCTGCCAGTGCGAGACCAAGTAGGATCTGGATGAACTCGATGCAACCACGACCATCAGCGAGTATCAGCTCTAGTCATTCCATGCTGCTATCCTCTCCACGCAAGAACACCACTTTATCCCTTGTGATCATCATTGTGAGCATATAGTACACCCATGGCTGTGTGCATTTCAAGCCCTGTGCATACCATTGCACCTGCTTGAGGCCTGCAGTGAGGTCCCTGTTCTTCGCCTCTCCAATGAGGTATGAGGCAGTAAAATTGACATACCTTGGGTCAATGGTCTTTAAGTTCTCCAAGAATGCCTCATGGGGCAACAAAAGAAAGTCAGGTTGCATGTCCTCTCCATCTGGTCCATACGATAGCACCATAGCATGCCTTTTGTCCTTGGGAGTTGCAAAGTGATGATGCAACTCCGAATCCGCTTCAGCGAGCTTGGGCTTCACAAAAGTGAAAGCATGATTGGTTATCTTGTTGAGGAATGAGACAAGTTCGTCTTCATTGATGGACTCCATGGGGAAAGTGCTCCACTTGAATGAGTATGCCTTCATTTTCTGCTTCCCCCTCCCCTTTGTATCTGCTTGCTTCCCCTTCCCCTTCCTATCTGTAGAGGATAATTCTGGCTCCCTGCTGCTGCCTTCAGTATCCAGCTAAATGCAGTTGTGAGTGTCAGTGTCCTCAAATGCCTGCTGAATGGCACTCTGAGTGTCATCCGAGTTTGGGTTGAGGGTGACCTTGCCATCGTTATTGTTACATGGAGCAGTCCCTTCGAAGACCTCGATGACCCTGTCATCAACGAATTTATAAAGAATATCTTTTGCCAACTCGGTTGAAACTATGTGGCCAAACACATGATCCGCGAGGTCATGCATCGGAGTCTGTGCCTTCGCCAGTTCATGGTTGATTGCTTCGTCTACAGTGGTGCACGTATGAGATTGGCCTGGCTGTCTGTTGGAAGCAGCCTGTTTCATGGGAGAAGGGTGATTCTTGGTACGGATGGGGACGACAACATTCCCATGTTCACATGGTTGTTTATTGCCCATGTTTTGCTGGAGAAGTTCAAGCAGCAAAGTGTTACAGTTTTTCCTCTTTATCGCTCTATCTATCTCATTGCCTCTTGACTTGTCACTCGCACGTGGCGCGGTAGGTCGGCTTCTATCAGTTCAGCTTCTTTAATCCTTGCCAACCCCTCCGATATTGTCATTACATACTTGTTACCTTGACTTCCTTACTTGGACTTTTATCCCTCCACAGTCGCCTCTCTTACGACAATGAGTTCTCTTACCTTCCACCGATTTCCATTCCGTTAGTCAGCCTGGTCCATGCACACTTTCTCCAACTATTTAAAACCTATGCTGTACCGCTTGTAGTTCCCATTCTTGATCTACACTATACAAGCATACCTTCTTGAATCCCTTGGAAGTTTAGCTTCCTCACCTAAGTCCTTGTCCTTGTCCTCGAGTGTGACCATTCATTGACACTCTCCTCCTCGTCCAAAGACCTAGTAACCCTAGGCATCCTTGTTTGAAGCCCCAGCACCCCTGGGCATCCTAGTCAGGTCTCCTTAAGGAACCTCCTCATCCTTGTGTCTTGTTATCCTTGTAGCTCCTCAGATGTTGGTCTCTTCGTGAGCATTACCTGTTGAGTATCCTTGTTGAACAAGACCTTCTTTGGTATGCTTCACATAACAAAAGATCAAGAATCTCCATGGTCCCACCTCCTCAGGTGAAGGACCTTTACCACAGTCACCACGAGTCACTTTGGACTATTCTGCAGCCCTAACGAAGACAGCGACGTCAAAATCCCCGATGTAGAAATCCCTGCCACTCCAGAAATCCCTGCCCCACCTAGCTTCAGACAGTGTCAAATCCTTGGACCAACCAGGTCATCAACACCACTAGTACCCCCACCCAGAGCATCTACACCCCCAGCGTCTCCACCTCATCCCACATCACCAACCATGTCCACCAAGACCCCTGAGCTCAAGGCTGCCCTTCTAGCCAACTTTTTGGGCCAATCTGATGATGCCCCCCAATGGATCAAGGCCATGAGGGCTTACTTCACTCTCAACGCCTCCCTGTACACCACTAACAGTGACAAGATCATGACCACTCTCAACAAGATGAGTGCAGGAAGAGGCGCCTCCTTCGCCGAGATGTGGTATGACAAGATGGCCAACTCGGCCACTCCCAACAATGAGAAAACCTTCGACTACTTTGCCTCCAACTTCAAAACCACCTTCTACCCATTTGACACCAAGTCCACTGCTCGCTTGAACCTCACCAAGCTCACCCAGAAATCCTCTTGCCTCCCTGACAGAACCACAGATGATGGCTTCCAACAATACATCACCAACTTCCAGAACCTCACCTGTAAAGCAGGAATCACTGATGAGGTCACTCACTGACCAATTCTCTATTGGACTAGACCAACGCCTTGTCGGTATGATCCTCTCCATGTCTGCCCCCCCTACTATGCTCTCCAAGTGGATTGAGCAAGCCAAGACCTTCCACACGCAGAAAATGCGCATCCTCGCCCTTAGGAAGGGCCACCTTCAACCCTCATCCTCTCCTCGCCCCGCAAAAGACCCCAATGCCATGGATATTGATGCTGTCACCATCACCAAACTTACTCCTACTGATCAAGCTCAATGCATCAGAGACAAGCTTTGCTTCTGCTGTCACAAACCTGGCCACAGCGCCCCAAACTGCACCCAGTTCTCCTCCTTCTCAAAGACCTCTCGATGCCCCCAGAACATTTGCATCACAGAAACTTCCCCTCCCAAGAAAGAGACCCTTGCCCCACCCTGCTCCCACCTCGATGAGTATGTCAACTCACTCAAAACCTCTGGCAAAAATGAAGGGGAAATCCTTGAGGTTCTCAAGACCTGCTATAAAGAACCCTCTGAAGAAGTCGCTTCGGTGTCCCTGGCACACATCCAGAAGGCACGGGATTTTTAAGAAGGGAAGCCGCCTCAACGTCTCCTTCCCTTACAATGAACCATGTACTTGTAGCACCAAAGAATGACAGAACCTTGCATCTTCCCATCTCACTACAAGGAAAGAACCAAACCGTTGAAACCACCACCCTCATTGACTCTGGTGCAACTGGAAACTTCATCGACCCTCAACTCCTATCCCCAGGAAACTTCCAAACCTCGCCATTCCCTAGCCCCATCATTGCCTACAATGTCAATGGAACTCCCAATCAAAAGGGAACCATCAAGAACAATGCCTTTGTCCCCATTTACTCCAACTCGTTCTCCAATATTGAAAAACTCATGGTCACTCACCTAAGTCGTTCCCAGGTTATACTCAGAATGCCCTGGCTCCAGAAATGGAACCCTCAGATCAACTGGAAGCACTTCACCCTTGACATCGACCCCATTACTCCTGAAGAACCCCTCTATCCCGACTGGCTTGACCCTGACCCCAACCACGAAATTGCCATCCTGTTCGCTCAAAGGTATCCCCAAGGGGTTGAGAGGTCTCTTCGTGAGTATCCTCCCTCGAATGGAGCTGATGAGGAACACATCAACAAGGCCACCATATCTACCCAACTCAACATCACCAAAAAACCTAAGGAAGTATCCATTCCTGACTTCTGCAAAGACTATGCCAAGGTGTTCTCGGAAGCCATGCACTCCCAACTTCCTCCACACCGATCCTTCGACCACACCATTGAGCTCAGAGACACCTTCGTCCCCAAGGTGGCCAAGGTATACCCTCTTAACCCAGCTGAAAAGGAAGCTTGCAAGGCTTTCATTGAAGAACATCTCAAGACTGGTTGCATTGTTCCTTCGAAATCCCCCCAGGCTTCTCCCTTCTTCTTTGTTCCTAAAAGCAACAGATCGCTTCAGCCCTGCCAAGATTATCGATACCTCAACTCCCATACTATCCGAAATGCCTACCCCTTACCCCTTATACCTGAGCTCATCAATGACATGAAGGATGCCATATACTTCACCAAGTTCGACATCCGATGGGGATACAACAACATTCACATCAAAGAAGAAGACCAGTGGAAAGCCGCCTTCATCACCCCCCTTGGCCTTTTTGAACCCACCGTCATGTTCTTTGGTTTTTGCAATGCCCCCAGCACCTTCCAGGCCTTTATGAACCACAACTTCACAGATATGATCGCTGAGCGCTGGCTCAAGATCTATATGGACGACATCGGCATCACCACCACAGGTTCCCTCTCCCTCCACCATGAATGCACCTGTCGCGTTCTCCAGCGCCTTCAAGAGCTCAAACTCTCCCTAAATATCTTCAATGCTTCCACTATGGAGTATCTGGGCCTCATCATCCGACAAGGGCTTGTCCGCATGGACCCAAAGAAGCTCTCTGCCATTACTGACTGGAAACCCCCTACCTCTGTCAAAGGAGTATGATCCTTCCTTGGGTTTGCCAACTTCTATCGGAAGTTCATTCCTAATTACTCCAACATTGTCTCTCCTTTAATTTTCCTCACCCAAAAGGACGAGAAATGGGCTTGGACTCCCCTCCAACAAAAGGCCTTTGATTCCCTTCACCACATCTTTTGCACTGTCCCAGTTCTCACCATCCCTGACGTCGCCAAACCCTTCTTTGTCATGACGGATGCCTCCCTCCTTGCTGCTGGTGCAGTTCTCATGCAACTTGACCCAAATGGTGACAAGAAACCCACAGCCTATTTCTCCAAGACCTTCTCCTCTGCAGAGTGAAACTATGACATTTATGACAGAGAACTCCTCGCTGTCATCTACGCCCTCGATGAGTGGAAGCATTACCTCCAAGGCACCCCCCACCCGGTCACAATCATCACTGACCATAAAAACCTCTCCTATATCCGAGATCCTTGCAAACTATCTCATCACCAAGCCCAATGGGCCCTCTTTCTCCAGGACTTCAACATTGTCTGGGCCGTTACCCCAGGCTCACAGATGGGCCCTGCCGACGCCCTCTCTCGAAAAGATGAGGTAGACACCTCCTCCAACAACACAAACTGCGCCATCCTCCCCGACCCAGTTGTTATTAATGCCCTTGACCTCACCCTTGCACAACACATCAAATCCTCTACCACCTCGGACCCCTTTGTGCTAAAAGCCCTCACCGCCCTTGATGATGGATCCCCCCTCTTCACCCGTGCCTCCCTGAATGACTGGACCTTCGACAACAGTCATCTTTACTTCAAGGGTCACATGTATGTTCCTCCTGCAGCTTACTCCACCCTCCTCCACTCCATCCACTCCTCTCCACTCTCGGGCCACATGGGCATCTTTCGTACTAAGTCCATCCTCGAACGTGACTTCTGGTGGCTGGGCCTCTCATCCTTTGTAAAACACTTCATCGACGGCTGTGCAGTCTGCCAGCAGAATAAGGTGAACACTCATCCAACGGTTCCCCCTCTCTCTCCAATTCCCTCCTCACACTCCCTTCCCTTCAAGCAACTCTTTGTCGACCTCATCACTGACCTCCCCCTCTCCGACTCCCATGACTCTATTCTGGTCATAGTAGACCATGGCCTTACAAAGGGGGTAATTCTCACTCCTTGCTCCAAAACCATTGACGCCGCTGGAGTGGCACAAATATTTTTCGATCATGTGTTCAAAAGATTCAGCCTTTATGAAACCCTCATCTCTGACCATGGTCCACGGTTCGCCTCCACCTTCACAAGAGAACTAGCCCACCTCCTGAAATATGATATTCGACTCTCCATGGCTTATCACCCTCAGACTGATTGTTATGGGTCTAACATTTTTCCTCCTTATCTTATCTTTTGATCTTATCTTATCGCGTCACGTGATCTAATCGGATCTAATCATCTAACTATCATGAACACTTTATCTAATCTTTTGGACTTAAAACTTTTCGTGCAATGGATGCTCACTTCTACCAGATCTAAGATCCCCTTTCACCTAGTACAGTTTCACCTTTTCACTCATCACCGTGCAGGCTAGTATTCTCTTCCATTCTACATGCGTTGTACACATGCCATGCTTCTTATGTTCCATTCTGCCACATTCTCATGTGGTCCACATGTCACACTTCTATTCCATTCTATGGCTATGCTGCCACACCATGCTTCATGCACATGTCCCCTTATATCGTAGATTAGACGTACACAGGTGTACACATCCATGTAGTATATAAACCCCAATACAACAGCCAGAGAACTCCAATCTAGTTCTCTTGGTCTTTTCCCCACAAAGATCAGAGTAGCCTCCTTTCTTTCACTTCTCCCCAAGTCTAAGTGTTTTAGTGCAACCTTTGAGCTTTATGCTTTTTGGGTTGTTTCACTAATGGACAAACCGAACGGACCAATCAGGAACTGAAAACTTATCTCCAAATCTTCTGCGCCAATAACCCTTCCTCCTGGGCCTCTTCCCTCACTGCTGCCAAATTCCACCACAACTCCGCCCCCCATAGCTCCACCAAGAAATCCCCATTCTCCCTTCTCTATTGTTATGAACCTTGTTCCTATCCCCCCCTAGGCAAGACCTTCCTCCCCACTCTAGAAAACCGCCTCTCCTCCCTCAATGAAGCTCATAAGGAAGCCCTTGTGGCACACAATTCTGCTCACAAGGCAATGACTTCAAGATCAGTCCATTGCTTCTCCCCATGGAAAGTGGGCAACAAGGTGTGGTTAGAAGCCTCTCATCTCCACCTTTACTACCCATCTAGGAAACTTGCCCCCAAGCGACATGGTCCCTTTGAGATCACACAGGTACTATCACCCCTCACCTACCAACTCCACCTTCCTCCCACATGGAAAATCCATGATGTCTTCCACGCCTCATTACTCTCCCCTTATCATTCCACTGAAACACATGGTCCCGCCTTCTCTTCTCCCCCTCCTGATGTTATAGATAACAAAGAAGAATACGAAGTCGAGGCCATCATCTCCCACAAGGGCCCAGTTAACCACTGCCGGTTCCTGACCGCATGGAAAGGTTACCCATCATCTGAAAATACATGGGAACCAGCTTCTAATCTCCATGATTCTGCCGCCCTTCTCACTGCCTATAAGAAACAACACCAATTATAAAAGAAAGACCCCAGAAGATGTTCTACCTTGGCCCTCCTCGTATCTACCCAATCGACTCCTCCACCAATCCCACATTTGAAAGCCTACCTTTCCTCATCATTTTCTTCTTCTTAGTCGTCAGTCTTTCCATCCATTGTGCCCACTCTGCTTATTCCAGTCCCACTCTTCTCATTATCGCTGCCATCTTTTTTGTTGTTTTCCTCGTTCACTTCATTCGCACCCTTACCTGAAAACCTCGTTTATGTTCTTTGACCTTATCCTTGCCCAACATGCAGTCTCCCTCCTTGGATACCACATCTCCTCAGCCCTCTCCTTCATCCGGTTCATATTCTTCCTTACGTTCTCATTCAGTATTACCTTGTCTTCTGCCCGAATCCAGGCAAAACATGCTCTTTGCCGCTGTTTTAGACACTCCCACTCTTCTCCACACCATCAAAGAAGACCCCCTCTTTGAAGAGGACTACATATCCCAATCTCTCATCCGCGCCTTTCATGGTATCACATGTACGCAACATCTTTTGAACCTCTCTCAGAACTTAGACCTCACCTTATGCACATCTTTGACTGAGATTCCATTTCACATTCTCAGCGCACTATACAACCATGGCTTTTCTACCTTCATTACCTCCACTCCTCCCACCATAATTTACCCCACTTTTTGTTGCATTTTCCTTTCACTTACCCAAGAGCAACGTGACGATTACTTGGAACACTCAAACATACTTCCTTCCAACAGAACCCTCTCCTCACCTGCTGCTCCTACCTCCGCCCTTGCCACTCACCTCACCTCTCCTCCTCCAGAACCATCCCCTGCCTCCCTCAACAGTGATGACAACACCATCCCCATCCCTCGGTTGGAACCTCAGGTCTTCAAACCCCCCTATGGACAGTGCACCTTATCCTCCCCTACTCGAGTCATGCCCCCATCCTCTCGACTCCCTAGGGCCTGGGCTAACTCCCTCACCATATGCTTCCATTGTTTCAACCAGGGGCATTTTCAAAAAGATTGCCCTACATATTCATGCCCCCATTGCCGCCAAGTCTGTCCTGGACATCTTGCTCGAGATTGTCTCACCATCCAATGTGGTAGCTGTCTTAACTGGGGCCACTCCAACTGACACTGTCCCCATCATAACTGTGGAATCTGTTCTCAGGCAGGACACGTGGCAGACGACTGTCCTTTTGACCATTTCTCCCCCTCTCAGGCACACACCATCCACGGAGGACCCTCTGTCCCCAGCATCTGAGCTAAGAAGGCAAGGACATTTCACTATTGAGCCAGGAGCTCGAAGGTATGAAGGGGGTAATGTTACAGTTTTTCCTCTTTATCGCTCTATCTATCTCGTTGCCTCTTAACTTGTCACTCGCACATGGCGCGGTAGGTCGGCTTCTATCAGTTCAGCTTCTTTAATCCTTGCCGACCCCTCTGATATTGTCATTACATACTTGTTACCTTGACTTCCTTACTTGGACTTTTATCCCTCCACAGTTGCCTCTCTTACAACAACGAGTTCTCTTACCTTCCACCAATTTCCATTCTGTTAGTCAGCCTGGTCTGTGCATGCTTTCTCCAACTATTTAAAACCTATGCTGTACCACTTGTAGTTCCCATTCTTGATCTACGCTATACAAGCATACCTTCTTGAATCCCTTGGAAGTTTAGCTTCCTCACCTAAGTCCTTGTCCTTGTCCTCGAGTGTGACCGTTCGTTGACACTCTCCTCATCCAAAGACCTAGTAACCCTAGGCATCCTTGTTTGAAGCCCCAGCACCCCTGGGCATCCTAGTCAGGTCTCCTTAAGGAACCTCCTCATCCTTGTGTCTTGTTATCCTTGTAGCTCCTCAGACATCGGTCTCTTTGTGAGCATCACCTGTTGAGTATCCTTGTTGAACAAGACCTCCTTTGGTACGCTTCGCGTAACACATGTAGTATATAAACTCGAATGCAATGGCCAGAGAACTCCAGTCTAGTTCTCTTGGTCTTTTTCCCACAAGATCCAGGAGGGACAACATCATGGGTTGCGACCTTAGCTGGTCTACACTACTCGTTGCATCCATATATGATGGCTCAACTCCACACTCTTTTCCACTGCAGTTTGACAGAGGCAACTTGAGGACACGACGACCTTAGCCGGTCTAAGTTGATCTTTGGGTTGTTTCATTAGAACTAGACTCCTTATCCTTCACCTCACCCGCACAACTCAACGGAGCGTGCTACCCAGTGGACCAGTAGGTGTTGAGCACCACAGCATCCTCTCTCATTTGTGGCGGATAGCTGCATCTTATTGACTTCTCCTGCAACAGCCTACCAACGGCTCAGATCGCACATTGCTCAGCTCACATTTACGCCGACACTACCACGTTCATTCACTTATGGCCTTTATGGCATCCCTTCCTACTCCTGAGAAGAACTTGGGGAGCATTGAAAGAAACATGCTACGAAGTATCAAGAACGGCTTCAAGGTAGTCAGGTGAAATAGTCCCGATACCAATGCGGTTGGAGTGAGTTAGTCCTCACTGCTGCAGATAGGAACCCACTTCCAGGTTGTTATATGACATCTATGACTAGGGCAAGTTATGCCACTCATGATGGGCGATACTTACGCCACCTCATGAAAGACGTACCAGGATGCAATGGCAATGCACCATTCAAGATGATAAATACATAGCTAGGCCCAGAGCCTTTCGTTCAGCATTCAGGACTTCGTTGAGACTCCTCGGCTCAGCACAGCTATTAGGCATGAGCAAGAAGGCAGACTGCAATGGCAGATCCCTCGCAACGACGCGAAGAACTCTTTCAGAGGTGGCTAACAGTTAGCTCTCAGTGACAACGACCCCTACTTGACATACAACATTCTCAAGTACTATTCATAGGTCAATGGACCATATCCTAACACCCACTTCACACGGCAATGGCCACACCACGACATTTATGGTTACACGTACCCCAAAGCCATTCCCATCTGCGATATTGGTTCGCACACATGAAAGATTATCCCAGATAGGTGGTCACATATAGTACCGGCACTCTCACAGTGACAACGGTCACATCCCTTGCATATCACATGCACTTCCCCAGGACTGGACTCAGATGGAGCGGTCACATAAAGTTATAGACATAGAAGAAAATCCAATAAGGTATTATGGGTTGGAGACTGACAATTCACAATGCCTTAGTAGGGACAGTGAGGAGCGCTGGATCCCACCACACGATCTTTTAGGATTCATGATATGCATGGAGATTACACTCCAATTAGGTTTAAGTTTCTCTACTTGGACATGATCTAGTTAGTAGTTACTATCGATGTAGTAGCACGAGCTGGAATGTGAACCTCCTGGGATGAGAATAAAAGCACTGACAAGAAAGGAAAGAGCTGTGACCCTTCAGAAAGTGTGAGGGGCATGAACTTCGAAGAAGCAAGGGCATTCTTCCGTGACATAGAAGTCGCGGAGAACAAGAAGTCAGGAAAATGATCTGCCTAAGTCATGAATCAGGGTGTGACAAGGGCCAGGTAAGATCGGACAATAAATTTTCTGTACTCACGGTAGATGAGATCTCAGTTGAGTTGGATCAAGAAGCTACACTTTCATCTTTACCTTCTATAAATTTGCCGACAGAGGGCCTCTTCCCAAAAGGGTTGGGCTCACCAGGAGCATTACACCTGGGCTTAATTCCTCTAACAAAAATAACAAAAAATTTGACAACGATGATTTACAAAACCCTGAAGAAATATTTGTCAGAAGCTGCAAGACAGCTCACGAAAGTCTCATGAATATTCGGGTGGCTCCCCTTAGCCAAAAGAAAAATCTCACAAAGGTCGAGACACTCTTAGACAGTGGTGCCAATGCCATATTTGTAGACTGATCATGGGCGGAAAAAGTAAAACTCCCCCTAATCAAATTACACAACCCTATTCCTGTATTTAATGTTGATGGCACAAAGAACTCTGCTGGTCACATCACCCACACTGCAGATCTAATGATCGAATTTCAAGGACATCAGGAATGAATCATTGCCAAAGTAATGGACCTAGGCAAAAACACTCTAATCCTCGGATATAGCTGGCTGAAGCGCCATAACCTGGAAATAGACTGGACCAAGGGAACTGTCAAGATGACACGTTGTCCGCGGCATTGTCACATGCTCCAGGAAAAGCCAATTTTGGTTAGACTAATCGAGAAAGAAGAGCAGGATCTCCAGTACCAAGTCCACGCCACAATTTGTGCGCTAGAAGTGCAAGCCACAGCACCGCCTAAAGAAAAAACCCCTGAGGAACTTGTTCCAAAGGAATATTACAAATATTTACATGTCTTCTTGAAAAAGGAACACACAGTTAAAAATAATTATCCACTCCCACTCATCTCCCAACTTGTTGACAAGCTTAAGGGAGTTAAATTACTCATGAAGATGGATCTTTGCTGGGGCTACAATAATGTCCATATCAAGGAAGGCAATGAAT
>JBBPSC010000851.1:0-13563 GCA_038093395.1 Baorangia bicolor
GCCCAGTCTGTGGTCCAGAGTGTCTTGGCGGTGAAAGCGTCAGCAATTACCTGTCTCAACTCTGCCTGAGCTTCAGCCCTGTTGGCGTCATTCATTTGACCGAGACATTTTGCGACCCATTCTCTAAAGGATGACAGATGCAAAGCGGGTCGAATCAGTGAGATGGACGAGGCTCACTTTAGCTGTGGTGGCCACGAGTCGGAGGACATGGCGATGCGAGTTTGACTGGAGTCTGAGGGAGATGTACAGGTATGTAAATGGACGACTTGTGGCTTCTAGTTCTCATGATATTCCCACGGGAACACAGTTGCTCAGTCCCATCATCCCAAGCTGATCACACCCTCGCAGCGATGGCAAAGCGAATCTCATTAGCAGATGCGACACATTGCAACATCCTACGACCGTAAGAATCTAGGGGCCACTCCCTTCTCCAGTGTACACCATTACTCTAATGCGCCTTGTCTACGGGCGGGTTGTACACTGCAATGCCATCAATGCGAGCAATGCACGCAGAACGCGAACACTTACAGATCTTCCGGTTCTTGATGACAGTCCATTTGAAGCGCTTGACGTAAATGCTGATAGCGAACAAAGACGAGAACAAGATGACGGCTTTCAAACCGAGTCGCTTGCGTTCATCATGCTCGGGTTCTGCAGCCCAGTTCAGGAACGTGACGACGTCCTTGGCCATCTGTGACGTCGTGGCGGGGGTGCCTGCGAGACACCGGTATCAGCTCAGCGAATCTCGCTTATTGTATGCCCGCTTACCGTCATCATACTCTACAAGGCCATCGAACAATACTCGGGCCATGGAGATGGCACCCCCTGGGAAGTAAGGGTTGTAGTTCATGCCCTCACGGATCTCAACACCAGCAGGAGGATCCACGTAGCCAGTCAAGAGAGAGAAGACGTAGTCCTAGGAGTAGATCAAGCACGCGCCGCAAACGCGATCAGACGACATACCGCGCCACCATGTCGGGCCTTGATGATCAAGCTGAGGTCGGGAGGAAGGGCACCACCGTTACCGGCACGAGCTGCCTCCTCGTTGGGGTATGGGCTAGGCAAGTAATCAGAAAGTTTTCCGGGGCGTTGGAACATCTCTCCATTGTCGTCGGGACCATCGGTATATTCGATTTCCTCTGCCGAAGCTCTTGCCTCATCGACGGTATGGGACACACCGACCAGGTTTCGCCAGGCAATACGGTCGAGGGAGTGGCAAGCGGCACAAACCTCGCGGTAGACCTGGAAGCCACGACGGATGCTAGGGAGGGTGTGTCGGAAGGCGAGGTTCGGGGGTCATGGTGCGGACATACCTGGCATGATCAAACGTGTCGAACAAGCCCTTGTGTGGCCAGGGATACGCCGCAGGGTGGAGGCCGTCGTCGGCAAGCGAGTTTGCGTGAACCTCGCCGATGAAGGGGAGGGTACCGTATAGATGGGTATACCATGCTATTGAGCCAGCGGAGAAGAGCGAGACGGAAACGAGCGACGCGCGCGAGGTCAGCAGGGACTAAAATGGGTGTTAAAAATCAGAGGATGAGTGGTGCAGACGAATGCGCCGACCTGTGTGCTCGCGGAAGAGGTGGAGGATGCGAAGCGGGCCTGCTGTAAGAAAGTTTGAGACAGGTCGACCAGCTTGTGAAAGCGGACGCACCGACGCGAGGGTGTCCAATGTCGAGCGGGACGCGCGGAGAGCATTCTGGCTCTTGAGGACGGCCTGGGGCAGCCTCGAAAACATTTTTGAGTATTTTGGAGGAAGGAGCAAGTGACAGCGTGACAAGCGGGCGAAATATCTGCGAGGACGGAACGAACCGGAGACCAAACAGAATTATCCGATTTCACTAGATAATTTACATCTCGTCCCTAGTCAACTCAAAGGTAACACCATCTCAACCAGCATTTCGTACATAACAGTCGTGGAATCGGTAAACGTCGCATCTCAGTCACTGGTATGGTACGACATAACATCATCTCAACTAAAGAAAGATCCTAGAATAGACAGTCACAAAGTGCCTCTGTGAAAGTCGTCAATCAACATGATCCCAAACCAAAGCGGAGTCCAAACCTTCAACGCAACAGCAGAGACACGCTCCAGCTAGGCAGGCGAGGCAGCCTTCACCACCACCCCCTCTCTGTGCGGGTTGTTGTCTGCGAAAAAAAAAATCAGTCAAACGGTGCCTTGGATGAGGCGTCAACGCACACGTAGACGGTCTGTGGGGGAGGTTGGGGCTGATAGCCCGGTCCTCCGTATCCGTGGGGCTGACCATAGCCAGGACCTGGATAAGACTGAGGGGGCTGCTGAGGGTAGTATCCCCCCTGAGGGGGTCCTGGCAACCTAGTCAGCGATATGAAGTGGTGAGCAGCACGGCCACATACCGGCGGGAGGGTAGTATTGCGGTTGCCCGCCATAGTATTCTTTGTTGGCCATGATGCTGGTGGTGATGGAGAGAAAGGATGGTGGGCTGCGGTGTCCCGTCGTTCGCGGTGCAGGTCGGCCCTAAAATGTCACGAGAGCCGCGTTCCCACGATTGAACACGCTGCCCAGCGCTAGGTCACTCGACCACCGCCTCAAGGCAACAGCATGGTATACTTGATCACTTCTGCGCACTTAGCCAGGCCATCGCGTGCTGTGTTACGAGGCTATCCTCGCCGTGCCTGCCTTCCTGCTCCAGCTTGTCCCACTTGACAGGCCGCGCCCATTCCCATGTCAGGTCGACCTTACCTCTCCGCCACGCCGAGCTTGTCGACCATGACACTCAATCCAGTCATTCTGATCCCCAGTGATAATCCCTATTGAAAACGTGTGCGATTATGACCAAATAATGCATGCTGCCAATTGAGTAAAGGTCACCGGATGGGTTTGCGTTGCCAGAGTCAACGGTAAATAGCTAGTGTAGAAGATCGAAAGTTATATAGAAATTGCAGTCATGTACGACATTGCATCAAAGGTTTTCGGTGTTGGCAAGACAGATTGTGCGTCACGGATCTACGGTCTAGGGACTGTTGGGCGTAAAGGCATAAATTCGGGCCCCTTGTCGTAGGAAACTTTGTGTTAAACGTGTCGTAGCTGCTTGCACGCCAAGCCGTCGGCGGCCGCAATCAGTAACAGCGAGCTAGTCTCAAATCAGCTTGATGATTCTTACCCGGTGCAACGTAATTTTCATGGGTAAGGACATCAAAAGGTCGTGTCCGGGCTTGCGCGAGCACAGTTCCTTGCGATGCAATGCTCATAACCCCGGAAGCATCCGTCCTGCAACCGATAACCAGTGTTCAGTTCGCGAAACCCGCCCCACATTCCCGCGCGTACTCACTGTGATATTCGCAACAACGATATCCCGAGCTGAAAGCGACCCCGCCAGCGAATACTTACATCGGAAAACAGAAAATAGAGACCTAGACGGCCTTGCAGGTCCCGTAACTTCTGGGGAGAGGACACCAGGTTTCCGTAAAGCAGCCGTCGCGGAGGTGCCTCTCCATTGGGCGCCGTCCCCATGTCCAGCGGTCGCGTTCCGTCATCCGAAAACAACGACAGATGCGCCACCAGGAAGGGGAGCTCCATTTCGCTGTCAGAAAAAAAATTATATACATCTTCCAGGATCTCTGTTACCCTGGAGGCGGACCAATACTTACGGGATAATAACATTCCCGAAGCGATCTCGCACAATGAGCTGCACGACGATTGGAGGTGCCAACGGTAGACGGGACAAACTGGCAGATCCAAATTCGGCTGTTCTTTGAGGGTGTTGCACGACATCAAGTTGATAGGATCTTGTGTTGAGTACTCGTGAGTCATCGGTACCTTCCGTCACAACGGTTGAGATACCTGGTTTGACTGTCGTGGAGAAACGAGGAGTAGCCGACTCGCGGTTGGTTCAGTTGGAATTGATTTTGGAGGGGGCTGGATCGGTCGGTGGTGGACGCTTGAGTCCAAACACCACTCTGGCCAGGACCCGATGACCCGGATTGCGGCGGTAAACTCCACGCAGAAGGTGGCGATTGCGTTCGGGAGTGATCGCTACTGGCGACCGACTGCGGTGAGGCACATGAACTCTCACATGATGTATCGTGAAGAGGCTTCTTGTAGTTTCTGGATGTCAGCCACAATCGTTCAGCCAGACTCATCACCACAAAAAATAGCAATCTCACGATGGTATATACTCAATGGGCGTAATGGGCGTGATCGGACGTATTTGCTGTGTGTGCTGGGGTACAGTCAGCGCCACTCCAGTGGCAGGCATGGTGGTCAAGAAGCCGTACCGAATGGTCTCCCTCGCTGCTATGGGACGAGGATTCGTGGTGCCGGTGGTGGCTATGAGTAGGAAACATTGCGTAGTCATGAGAAGATACTAAACCATTCTGAGCGAACGCCTTGTCCCATGTCCTTGACCGGATGGCACAGTCGGGGGAAGAAGCTGGCATAGGCCACGAGAGAAAAGCGGCCTACAAGGGAGGCGAAGAAATAGCGTTATGCGTTGCCTGGAGGAGGAAGTTATAATGGCATTGGGTAAGAACCTGGCATTTATGCATTCGTGTGTACAGATCATGATGATATACCCACTCATTTCCAGGGAGCGGAGCTCGGGGTCAAAGCAAGACACACAAGGGGTGTCAGAACCTCTGCACCCAAACAATTTGACAGATCTACCGAAGACCGATATGGCCAGGTCTATTCAGGCAATATACGAGAACTTCTGTGAATATTGTCGTGTATCTGCAATGATGACTCGCGTTCTGATCGCGATCCTATTGGGGCGCTTACCAGCAGGGGCAACGATTTCGGAAAGCCTACGCAAGAATATTACGGTGGTATATCATATTACAGAGTCAATCATACGCTCTTCTTCACGTAGCTCCACATACCCGCCAATCCCGAGATCACTGTCGCAGCAACGAAGGCGGGTCTAACTCCAGCTAACAGTCCAAATAAACAGTCATAAGCAAGACGTAAGCCGACCGCGGGATCCGCCCGTACCTGTAGACTTGTACAGCGCACCCGTCAGTGCGCCTGCTGCCATACTGCCGGCCGTATCGTGTTTTCCGCGAAACGAGTCTATCGAAGAGTTGATCCCGTTGTAGACAAGCGCTGCGGATCGCTGATCAGTCATGCACCGGCTGACACACATTGCCGACGGGAAACGTTAACGCACCAAGTACGCCAGCCGAGTTACCTATGAACGTACCCCTTCTCGTGACAGAGTTGAGGATGCTATTGATCCGAAGGCGTGCATTCGTCACGGCTAGAGGCCGTCGTGCGCCCTCATTCACACCCCAGAAACCACCTACGGCCAGGCCTTGCGGAAACATGTATGAGCATGTGACAGGTCAGAAACAATAAGAATGGCCCAAGTTGGTGATGTGGCGACATTAAGATAAGGTGAGAAAAGGAGTCGTGGAGAAAGGACACGAGTTAAACGTACAAAACTCGTGCAAGACTCGTGTCATTGAGCCGATAGAAAGGAAGACTTACCGCCGAGGTACATAGTGCCTGTTCCGTAGCACAGGTCATCACTCCAACCCCGAGAAGGAATGGCAGTTCCGGCTCCTGGCAGATCGCTAACCTTGTCGTCATCTAATACGAGATAGTCTAACTGGTCCCCGAGTTGGGCGAGAGGGTGTAGTCTAGTGGGGTCATAGGCACCCAAAAGGAGATCGTTTGCGGTTACTGGACTATCGCCCGAAGACTGATCGTCGCGGGAAAACTGGTGGGCGGCAGGGTCTTGAAATCCCGAGGGTGAGTTCTGAGAGTCACTGGAGGCCATGTAAGAGTGAACGAAAGTGTCTAGAGGTCGCGGTTGAGAGCAGCGAGCGGAACAGCTTGAAATTTTGGAAGAGCGCGAGACCGGAATGCGTGGGAAATAGTTTCCATACTCATATTTGCCAATACGTTACTTGCTAAATTTACCAAAGTTGAGCAGAGACAATTAGCGCGATGTTGCACACTACATCGGTTCGGGCTGCGCGTGTGTTCGCAACGCCTTCAGCACCGCAGCTGCGGACAATTGCACGCCGGTCTCTGTCGAGCCAAGCAGTCCGTTTATGTCCACCTGCCAGGTCCACTGTCCGCGTCTCGTCGCGTTGCGGCATCTCTGTCCTGTCTGGGTCATACAATAATATCCCGAGACGTGAGTCTTGCCTGTCACGGTCTGTGCTTGGTCCGGATACACAATTATCTCCTCCAAGGCTGGGCTACTTCCACGACTCCGCACTCCACGGCCTCCGACCCCGCAGAAGTCGAAGCCATGCAGTGCCTTGAGCAGGGCACCCAGAAGCTCGAGGAAGGGGATGTCCAAGGTGCCAAGGAACTCTACAAACGCAGCGTCGAGATTAAGCGCAATGCCAGCTCCCTCTTCAACCTCGGCGTTACGCACTATCACCTGAGTACGCCGGATTTCTAATTTCACGGTTCCAAAATACATGTCAGAGGCAATTTCCTCCAGAGGAGTTTGATGATGCCATTTCGGCCTGGAATGAAGCGATAGCCCTACAGCCCACGAGCCCAGACGCGCACACAAGTACGTGTCTTTTCTCCGGCTGGTCCCGCTGGTGACATGAGTATCCCGACAGACCTCGCCAGCGCATACATAATATCACCTGTCTCACGACCTGACCTGGCGCTTCATCATTTACAGCACGTAACCCATCACGACTACCATATACGACCACTGACTATTGTTTTCCAGTATAGCGGTTTCGCTCTCACCGGAAGACCCTGAGATTGCCTTCAATCTCGCCGCAGTTCTGGAAGCCAGTGCGTGATAGAAATGATCTCTTATTGTTTCCAAAATTATCTTATACGACGTGGGCAGCTGGCCAACTTGAGGAGGCCCTGGAATATTACAAACGTTCTAAAGAAAACGGTGTCGATCGCGCCGCAATGCACATCCGGAATGTTCATAATATTTACCCCAATGGATTTCGACATTCTGACCATGATCGCTGGTTTCCTAGGTCAGCGCAAAGATTTTAGGAAAACAAATGCAAGCTGCTGAAGTGGAAGATAAGTCTAAAAAATCCGATTCATGACACCGCACGCCAGCTTTGGCACGTCGCGATATTCGGCTGCGTTATTACCAGAGGATGAGCGCAGGGTTTGTCATACCGTTGCTTGTGCGCATGTAGTATGTGCAACATGATCATAAATAAAATCGACCTGCCTAGTAAACGACATGTGATCCTTCTATACTGCGATAACCTATCTGATCCCTTCAATCTCCTGCCCGTTTACCGAGGCGTTATTCCCTTACACTATTGGACAGACAATAAGTAGTTTCCGGCGAACAAGTTGTACGTGACGATACATCGCATCAGAGCGATCCGATTTAGGAACTATTAGTGCGTTCCTCCGCCGAGTCCTTCCCCTTTGAGCCTTCCATTGGGGGTATATTTGCTCCTGCTGCTGCTGATCGTTGATCTGATCTCTCCCGATTAGTGACTGCACTAGAGCTCGGATGCCTCCAGTTGGAACTATTGGAGCCTCCGACCCTGCTTGTGAACCGAGTAGAACCATACCGAGTCCCTCGTGTGGGCGAGAAACCCCGGTATCCATCACCACGGCGGTGGCCACGTGCTCGATCGGTACGCGAGTAGTTCCCCCTGTGTCCAAAGTGGGACTCAATGCCACGCTGCGTGACGCTTGCCCCGGCATCCCGAGTGGATGCCTTCAAACGCTCCAAGACCGATAAAATATCATCTCGCGTGTACTCGGGACGCGGATGATCTTCCGGCCGAAGATAGATGATATGGTCATACCCTTCATCTGGTAATGGCATCTGTAAGTCCGAGGCGAATTTCTGCAGAACAGCCACGCCATGTTGGGCATCCCTGATTGTGGGGTGCGAGGTTCCTGGGATGTGAGATAGAGGGGTAAAGGTTAGCGATTCGAAACCCGGAGGGGAAAAGGTGTATTTAGAGACTTACGCCGTTCGAGGCGAGAAGCACAGACCTACAAAAGGGGGAACGAGTGTCAGCAATTTTATCTCGACTTGTCCATTCGGCGTTTGCAAGTTCCGTTCTCACATGATAGGGGGTATCAAAGACAATAATGCTGATAGAAGTTCCCGGGAACCCACGAGCGATCGTGCTCCAGTAGGACCGTTGTCTTTTCGAGGGCATTAGTAGTCTGCATGAATAAGTGCGCGTGAGTCTGATCGACGTACATGGCATTAAAATTGGTCCGGTCGATGCAAGGCGAGCGACCTTCGCAAAGCGTGTGGTATGCAAGTTCCTCGACTCGCTGTCTGTTGCCCAGGTCATCCTGGTTACAGCGGCGGAACCTGGGGAAATGGCCCTCAAGAGCCTCCGCGAAAGTAGACTGGTAGAATACTGCGGGTCCGCGATCAATGACTTTATGCGAATGGTTTGGCGCTCTACCTTGCCCGATGCAATCAGTCCTACCAAGATCAACACAGTTTGTTCTTCTTGAAAAGGATCGGGAGGGGTTGAAGGGGGTGGCTTCACTCCAACATCCGAGTCTGACGTGGACATGGTGGTTTGAATGAGGCCAACACACGTTGCCCAACAGGCTCCGACTGTTGTGGCACGGTGAGATTTTTCATGTTAGCACACTCGTGAAATTTGAGCAAAAATCATACACCAGTCTCCAGAGGACGTACGTTCCCTGTATATTGCTACAACTACACGAAGGTCAAATCATACCTCCTGGCCCACAATACAGGGTGGCCCGAATAAAAATCGTACGGTACCCTCATTCTTTCCGAGCAGAGCAACATCTTCCCCACTGTACAAGGCACTGGGATCGGATCCTGCGAGCGGTTTATGCGGTCGAGGCGGGTACTCATTCTGCCGCATCGCGATCTTCAGATGAATTAGTTGATCGGCTTTATAAGGAACTGGTGGTGGCTGCGGAGGACCAGTGGAGGAGTAGTGTTGATTTCGCGGAGATGGGTGTGGAGACGGTGAGGAGGGAGTTCTAGGTGACGTATTCGCGGATGTGTTTTGCGCGGCCTGGATGAGAAGGTCGATGATGAGATGTGCAATTTCTGTCATATTTTATTGCAATAAATATCAGTATGTCACACGTAATACCAAGAGATGAGGCACTGACCTTGCAAATCTTCTGCCTCCACCATATATGTTTGTTCCCAGTCAGCTTTCTCCTTTAGAAGACTGACTATGTGTCGAGCAGAATCGTCGATTGGATTAGATGGTGGTGGGGTCTCCAATGTCAAAAGGAGGGCAGAGGTATACAGGCAGCTCAAGGCGACCGTGTTGGGTGGATACATGATAGGAACAAGAGTCCGATGGCTGCATAGAGGTTGTTGAGATCGTCGAACCAACTGAAACAGAAAGCCACCACATACCAGTCGATCGTGAGACGCCATGCAAATTTGATGAGGGTCTTGGATGCTAGAAGCAAAATTTGATATTTTTGAATGAGTAGACGAGATTAGGGGATTACCTCCCAATTTTCGACCTAACTTGAAAACATAGGGAAAAGGCATCTTCGAAGTGAAGTTAAAACAGATTGTCTCCAATATCAAACGTTCCACAGCAAGAAGCCGCTGGCGATCGTGTTCGACTGTCTGAATGACCTAAATGCAATCCTAGACAGAGTAGGCTGAGACTCACCATAGGATCCATGTCAACTTCACCACCCAGGGTCTTTGATTTTGCTGCCAACTCCGGAAATCGAACAGCGTAGGAAACCATGAGGATCTCCCGGGGCTTTTTCAAAGTGTCATGCATCTTCGTTGATACATACAACGCAGCAAGAGTTGCGTCCTGTCCCGTGGTTAATATAGGAACATAATAAATCCACATGGCCCGCGCACATAGTAACTGAAATCTTTCCTCGGAAAGAACAGATGAAAGCGGTGATACAGATTTTGGGCAGTCGCAATCGTCCTCCGAGGACTGTAGTCGGCGGTCGGGGAAAAGTGCAAGCTAAGAGTTGAAACTACTCACAATCCAATTTTCGCACCTACAACCTCCAAGAACCCACATGCTTGCTGCCTTACTTTCTCTTCCTGGCTGGCAGAAAGCTTACCACGTTGCTTCTCAGAAAGATATTCGACCTCGGACACGGTGAAATAAGGGTGGTGATACTTGGAGGACGATGTCGGTAACTGGGACGGTGGCGGTCCTTGTGGTTCCATTGTGAAGTTGTGTAAGGTACATATGACTTGACGCGACCGTTTCAAGTAACCTATGATTTCACTACCACGTGATCGAGTTTTGACCACATTCGCAAGGTACCCAGGTTGAATATTAATTGTGACTAGCATCTCCTGACAGTCCTGACCATCTACTTTATTGGTCCATCTCATGCGTATAACCTTGGCCGGGTATATCACCCAATCAACATCCCAGTCAAAGTCCATCCAGAATCGAAAGAGAGCACAACAAACAATTGTAACAGCGGGCGAGTGCAATCGTGGTCAATCGGAGGGCCAAACTACTGCATCAACATGCAGGAACGGTCAGCGGGATCTTGACCGTGGTCTAAGTTAGATTGTCAGGACCCTGTCACTTGCAGGCGGGACATTTGTACTCACGGCGAGACCCTGTATCAAGTACCATATATGAATACTTGAATTGAAATATAAATATACAGAAGGAAAACGCACAGAAAGACTCGTTTCTTTGTACTTGACACTCATGTCCGCGGCCGTAAGACGCATGGCTTCAATTGCTTCGTCAAGTGTGACTCGATATATACCATGACTGGCCATGGAGAGTTGTGCGGCGGTGACCGCTTTCACGGCTGCCCGGAGTACAAGTGAGTTAGCTCACCCAGGGGGTATGCAATTAACTACACGAACCTCCCAGACTGTTACGTTCCTGGACCACAGTGCGTTAGAGTGCAACAAATATAAAATTGATTACATACGATACAAGGAACCTGCACAAGCCCATCGATCGGATCACATGTTAGGCCGAGGTTGTGCTCTGTCACATTGGTTAGAATGAATGCTACACATCTTGACAGGCACGCCATACCAATACCGATCTCTGCGGCCTATACAAACATTAGCCGTCTATGGCGCGCTCACAGAATCTATACCCCACCTGTAATACCGTCTCGGGAGAAGCACCCATGCACGCTGCGAAACCCGCGCTGGCCATGGAACAAGCAACTGCGTCAATATATGGTTAGCACTATGCTAAGCAGTGCCCAAGGTCAGCATACCTCCGACTTCAGCCTGACAACCACCTTCAGCCGCAGAAATGGTACTTCCACGCTTAAATAGCATTCCAATGGCCTGAAAATACGATTTCATCAACGTCACGTTGTTGCCCAGACCGAGAGCAAACGGACTGAAGCAGTCAACAAGAATGTCTTCACAGACTTCTCGGGGTCATCACTGACAAATTCGATGATATATTTTAACACAGCAGGAATAACGCCAGCGGCGCCATTGGTGGGGGAGGTGACAATGCGCCCACCAGAAGCATTTACTTCATTGACAGCAATGGCATAGCAGGAAAGGAAATCGACAGCTGGAATCATTGTCTTGCGCTTAAATTCAGGAATAGTTAGTGGCGTATAGTTAAATTAATCGCGAACGGTACCAACAGGGGGCGCAGGAAGAACTGGGTGATCAAATGACCCAATTACACGAGGGGCACGAGTTCGCATGTTTCGAGATGTGACCCGTTCTTGCTGTTCCTGATTGGGAGACGCAGCGGCCCCCGCACTTTCGGGTGCATCTATAGCACCTACAGAAGTTGGAGTTGAGCCAGGACCAATAAGTTGTACTGTTGGTACCCCGATGCCCGGGTAGAATCTTTTGTCCGTGAGGGTTCTGATGGTCGGATCCTGCATAGGGAAACAGAACTCACCCTCGCATGAGACGCCTATAAAGTATCGGAGCGCGTCTTTGCAACCTCAGCCTACCGGGCAATGTCTTTTCGGTGGCTGTCACTCCGGCGCGAATGCAATTATCCATAACACCCCAGATGCGCATCAGCTACCAAGGGAGGTGATCGATATTCAATCCAATTTGCAGTGATATCGTTGACCAATATACCTTGTCATGTATCTCCTGCTCGGAGAGGCCGAAGTAACGTTCGTTGTCGTGAACGATTTGTGCAATGGTAAGCTAGCACAAGGATCAGGCTGACGGCGTCCGAAGGGTTGAACCAACGGAACCCACGTTGTGCTTTTTCGTTAGCGCAAGGAGACTATTCCCTGATTCAAAAGGGTACGGCGGATGGCCTGGATCATTGGCTTCAGGTTGCATAGGAATAGGATCGCCTTTCTCCACACTATGGGTCTGATGCAAACGAGCTCCATGTACGGCACTTTTGTCGACACCCTTATAGAACAAGTTTTCATCGACTGCTGCAAAGTTAGCGAAAACAGATTGTGGCAGGCATAGGACGAACCCTTGGTCTTCTCGTTGACGACGAAACCACCACCGACACTAGGGATGATTGACGTGACGACCATTGGCGGAGAGGCAATGTGAGACTTTACCTGAAATACTCGTTCGTGGCCAAGAGATCCCCGTGTTCGCCAAAACAGGAAAAACGAATACCGTTAGGATGCGTTTTGAGAACCTGATCCCAGCGCCACAACATATCCCGGTCCATGTCGAAGTGGATGGGTCGTTTCCCGCTAAGATGCAAGCTTTTGTTGAGCAGGATAGCTTCATAGCGCGAAGGAATGGTGCCACAATCGATGGTCTCGGGATCAGATCCTTCGAGACCGAGAAGGATTGCCTGGGGCGTGTGGTGCCTAGAGCAAGAATTAAATCTTACTATATAATTCTGAAGTTCTATGGCATACCCTTTACCTAGGAGGGGGAAGTCCACGGATGTGAGTGGGGTGTGGATATGACACAGATATGGGACTAACCGGTTGCGGCAAGTGAACCATAGCTAATATGGAAGTCAGGTCATGCATGCAACTATGTATCGTATGACACTCACAGAACTATTTTGATAGTCCTGACCTTGTAGTAGGTATTAAATAGGAGTTCTGGATGAAAATGGGCTTTTTTACATGCCTGATCAAGCAAACCTAATTCTTTAAGATCCGCGATGAATATTTTCCCAGCGCGCATGGGTCCGACTGTGTGTGAGCTGCTTGGACCGACTTGTAAACCAAATTAATTTTGTAGTGTAGGCAGTACTGCAGGAGGTACTCACCACCGATGCTGAAAAGGTCAAACGTCGAGATGACAGCATGACCTGGCTTGACGGAATCAGTCTCGACAGGCAGATCGAATTCGTTTGATTGGCTTAAAGTAAGATTCCCCGTAGGAAAGTTGACTATTAGAGAGTGAGAAACACAACGAATGTGGTCGCGTCGGACAGCCCTGGCAGCGTTGGTTATGAGAGTGGCAGGCGTGCGGAACCCCGCGCGGACTATGGAAGAGAGCATGACAATGGTTAAGGGACGATAAAAGTGCCACTGGGTATTAAGAGTCTATGGAATGATACTCCGAGAGCGGGACGGGCACATGATGGTCAAGACTTTGAGAGAGACGGCCGTGTACGGATCATCCGAATATGGAAGGTACAGTGTTCCGCACCACCCGTCATACAACTTTGACGGGCGTTTGATTTTATCGTCCTGGTAGTGTCTATCGCTAGCTA
>JBBPSC010000852.1:0-13558 GCA_038093395.1 Baorangia bicolor
TGCAAACGACTCGGAGGCTAGCACCGCGCTACCCACTGCCACTCCAAGCGCACCAGAACCCGCCCAGGCGATTGCAATCCCGTCGACCTCTTCGACGCGCAAATCTATTCCGCCAATGCCACCTTCACAACTGTTGCAATCCTCTCCCGAAAACACGCTTCAGCCATCGCATTCGTTGACGTCTTGCTCGAGTAAGGACGGTAAAGAACGCGTGACGTCACCATCACCGCTATCTACCGCAGATTCGAACGTAGGAACGCTCGGCACAGCCTCGAAGGCGATCAAGAGGACAGCAGCGCCAGGAACGGTCGGCGTGGAAAAGCGAAAAAAGGCTTTGAAGCGACTATGACAATGGACGATGCTGGACACACATTTCATGGCTGTACGTAGTACTTTGATAGACTGTCTATGAGTTCCCTTGTACCATACTGTTGTCGAAATTACGCAGTGTTTTCTGTTCTTTCAGTGTCACGCCTGTGACGTCGGTGTGACAACGGAAAGACACGACAATTTTCGGATATAAAGTTGACTATCAGTGCTACTTCACCGAATATCTTCCCCTCCTGCCTCGTCATGTTCTCCAGGTCTCTTTTGGCTCGTTCAGGTCCCCTTAGACTGTCGGCAACGCTGACGGCGCGGGTGTGCTCGCGCTCGCTGAGTACTTTGCGCCTCGCCCAGCCTGCATGGCGTGCAGTACCATCGTGCGCGAATTTACGACGGTTCTCAGCTGCACCAGCATACCGCACCGAAAATCGAGATGACATGCGGACCTCTAGTGCACCTTCACCTTCAGGAACATGTTACATTGCAAACATTCCCTACAAGGTGACCGCCGAAGAACTCAAGAATGCATTCTCAGAGTTTGGAAAAGTCGAGTCCGTCAGACTGCGTATGTTTCGTCTTGGAAAACAGAACACTCAGTGGAGCTGATCGTGTTTTATCAGTAACCTCGGATACTGGCTTGTCTCGAGGCGTTGGTTTCGTCCGGTTCGAGGCGGTCGCGGATGCTGTTAGCTTTGTCGAGACGAGTGAGGCGGACCCTATTTTTGTGCTGGACAGGCAACTCCACGTGGAGCACGCGCAGAAGGCGAGGGGTGGATCGAGACCTGTTGAGCCTTCCGACACACTCATGGTGCTCAACTTCCAAGGGGAGTCGGAAGTCGAGGTACGAGTAATGTTTGGCAGTTATGCGGATAACATCCTGGCGGTGCGGTTTAGTACGTCGCGTCTTTTTTCACTTTGCTATGGGTGCTGAGAACTCGCCTTCTGCGTAGACAAAAGGGAGGCCGACCACCTGCCGAGAAAAGCTTTTATCCAGTTCCGTGATGTGAACATCGCGACGGAAGCTATGGATGCCTTCAAGAACCAGAACGAAAATACTCAAATCGCATACGCTAGACAAAGACAACCCCCGGCCAACTCATACACCCTTACATCTAGATTATCACAACACCGGGGTCACTAGATGCATATCCGTTCTGCTTTGACTTTATCTAGCTCAGTCGACTACGTAATGCTATTCACTCAACGATGTCTTGTGTCAGCGGAGCAGACAAAAGTACAATATCCCCCCTCTGAACCACCAGATTTCTTGTGAGGATGCCCTCGGTCCTTTCTAGCATATTTGCATGGTGAGGAGTAGGTGTAGAGACCGATGAGAATGGTTTTGGTTGTTACTAGAGCTCCTGGAGTCTCAAGTGTAGCCACGATCTGCATCGCTGGGAGGTACCTGTGGTCAATTTCCCTCATTCTCAGGCTGAGCTAAGCTCGTACGATGCAACAATATATATCCACCGAAAAACGTCCTTGAAAACCAGATCCTGACTGTCTTATGGATGACACCCTGGTGTCTTACCGGTCACCTCCTGCAATAACACACGCTGCACTCGCAGGATGAAAAGTTCAAGTGAACAGGTGGAATGGTACTGCAAAGAGAGCCACCCCAGATCGCGTGGTACCATTTGAGACAAATGACCGTTCATAAGGGTTGTATCTGGAGCAAGAAACTAATGTCCTTAATGTCCATATGTATACACTGGCAACACGCCCCTCAGCCCAAAGGAAGAAAGAAAAATCAAGACCTAAATATGCATGCCCTAGTACTTCGAGATGTGTGTCCCCCAGGTCTAATTCGAGAGGCAAAGTTGACTCCAGTCCGCTATGTGGGAAGCAATCAATCTCTGCGGTTTGCGTTAGCACAGTGAGGTACGGAACATACCTGGTACTACTGCGGCTTGTTCCTGGGCTGCTTCGCTCGGCGCTTCGGCCATCACGACAGCAAATCCGCTAGATGCCGGGGATTAGTTCAAGAAATCACGTTAGTCCATTGAAGTCGACGTACTGGTTGAAATGCCACTCAATGTGACTAGATACGGATACGTGAGGTCAGGATCCTATGGGACTCTCGAGGCGATCACTCACCAGTGAAGGATCCAGGGTCCCGGATTATCCGTGACAAAACGGATGGTCACGTTGTCAGTAGCGCTGCTGCCCAAGGACACAACGTCGCGCCGGACAGGATTCACGAAATTCGTCACATTGCTACCCGCAACCCTCACAACATCGAATGTGTGCTAGAAAAAAATGTTTAAAGACAAAAAAAGAGCGGAGTGAACCACATACGCCGTGCAAATGTAGAGGGTGCTGAAGACACACGCAGAGTCAGCATGGAACGAAGTTGTACAAACGTGACACTTACGGGACCACCAGGGGCTGCAAGAGGATTTGGGAAGCTTATTTCTACAACCTTGTTCGGGGGAAGTTCATAGACACTTCCGTTTGGTAGCAGTTGCGAAGGATCTCTTGCTCCACTGAGAATCTGGAGAAGAACAGGGACAGGCGGGCTGACGTAGGACACATTGCCCAATGTAAACAACCCTGCGTTGATGCCCGGAGCAATTTGAAGGTTCACATCCGCCATTCCGATCTCGGGTATCCCCGGAGCGCCTGGGTTGATGAGTGGGTGAAGGTTGCCCTCATCGAATGAGAGTTCATACGGGCCAGGTGCTGACGTGGGATCTTGGTCTGATGCTCCTGCATATCGCAGGATGGCCATATTTTGACCGCCATCGAATGTGGTACCGGGTAGGTTGCTCAAAGAGCGAACCCAATAGTTCCCAACGGGCTGGTCTGCTGTAACAATCACGGAGTAGCGTTGACCAGCAAGAATGGGTATCGAGTCGACTTCTACGGGAAGTACTTCATTCCCATCTACCTCGATGATGGTGATCCGGTGACCATCAATCGTGAAGTTGAAGGAAGGATCACAAGACATGGAAATCACGCGGAAGCGATATCGTAACCCTGGTTGGACATTGATGACCGAGAGTGGAGTCGATGGACCACCAGTATAGCGACCACGGCCATTGATTAGTGTCGAGGTCGCAACCACCGGCCCGAAGATTTCGCTGAGTTGGGTAGAGGGTGTGTGATACCTAAATCCAGGTCAGCCTAAACCTCCTGTTACACAAAAATTTGCTGACCAATCTGAGAGGGTGATAACCGTATTTTCTGTTTGGAGTTATAAGATAAAGGGCGGTCAGAAAATTGATGGAAACTTACCATCATCAACGTCGTATAAGTATGCTAGAGGGTCCTCAGGATCGTAGATAACCAGTGGCCCTCGAAGTCCGTCACAATATTGAGCTAAATAATGTGAGTGGTACCAGTACGTTCCACTCTGCCCAGTGGGAGTGAATTGGGGCTGGAATATTTCGTCCTGACGAAGCGGGCATTGAGTGACGAATGCAGCACCGTCAGCCCAGTTGGACTTGCTCTGAAAAATTCCATGCCAATGCTTTGGGAGGCACATGAGGATGTGGTTCGCGAAATTAGGTATATAATTACTTACGATGCTAGTTTCTAGAGGCATGGTATCGTCCGTCAGTTCATTAAAAATTTGAACAGAAAACTGATCATTCTAGAAAGGTATGAGCACACCAGTTCAATATTATCGTAATTCTCACCTTCTGAGCCTGGATCAACGGCCCAGGGAATACACCATTGGCAAGAGTCGCTCTACGAAACGTCAGGAACGGGCCAAAGGGGGACAATCAGCATCAACTCACGATCGGTTGTACCCATCTGGCGCAATGAAATTGTTCACGATATGAAGTTGGCTCACCGGACCAAGCACATTTCTTGGCATAACGGTAATTGCTGGTGGATCTACGTCCGAGTCCAAAACATCTGGGATCGACAGCGCATTGGAAATGGGGAATAGTGAAAACGCAAGGATAGACAGAGAAAACATCTCAAATGTTGTGAGAGGGGGTTAGCATGGGCTAGTATGTGCCACTTCGGCACCCTTTATATTTGAACACACCAAAAATCGATCTGGCATGACTTCGAGTATTGTTCTGGTTGTAGGAGGGGCCCAGCCTTCCGTTCCTTTGCTCTATTCTTGTGATCAGCGCCGGACCACACCTATATTCCCGTTCCCTCGGAGTATCAGCCCCGTATAATCACCTCGCTGATTATGCGGTGCATAGTGGATACCGTGTGGCGTTCCAGGCCCTTGCCCTGTCCGACGGAAACTCGGTGGAACGCTGAAACACAAGAAGCCAGCCTATGGTTGTCCTGGGTGGGTATGTGAGTCGGGTGGAATTCCACGGCGTTCTTCCGGAGATCGCTTCACAGCGTTTCGATTTTAGATCTCCACCACCAACTGAGGTTTTGTGCCATCTATCAGATCAGCCTGGCTCTCGTATATATTCAACAGGGCCCCATGCCCATACCTCGTTCGAGCGGATCTGTATTATAGTGACGATCCACTTGACGCCATTTGTCTCTTGGGGAGTGTCGTAGAGCAAGTGTATATCGTAATCAAGGTCACGCCTCCCGGTCCAATTTCGGTTAAATGCAATAGTGCTTCCAAAGCCGATAAACCTGCGGTCAATGTCATTTGATGTCCAATCGTAGTGTCTGACCTGAAACATTGACAAAACCGAAATGAAAAAAATCGCCTCATGGTATATGACACACCGAAAGTGCCCTTATTCCCCACAGATGATCCATACGGCCAGAAGACAAGGAGCCTCCATGACACACAAGTTGCATGATGCACATATAGTACACAAATGTGCGTGATTCGTGTAGCGGGAGTGCGACACGCATCTGTACACCGACATCGAAGAGGGTACCAGACGAACTCAAAGTCAGGGATAGTTGAGCATAGCACGGCATGTTCCGAGAGTGCTAGTGAGCACTGGTCATTCCCTAGTATTAATAGCAATGATCGTTTGAACAGGGCCGTATAGCGTACAGGTTCTGAGCGCTTCGTCTTCGTGTTTGACCTTAGCTAACAGGGAACGTGGTATTATCATTCCCAGAACCGTGTAAAACTCAAAGAATTCACCTTGGTAGCGGGCCATCAAGGCATCGACGGGAACCCGGCAGGACGGACATCCGTTATCCAGCCCAAGGCACGCCCTGCCACGTTTAGCACATTAACAACATCGTCGACTTCAAAATCATCGATTCAGAGCGTAATGGTTGTAGTTTCGATGTCGATGGAGGACGAACAATATTAATCCACTGGGAGATAATTGATGGATAGCCACCTGCGAATCTCCAGCAATTGTATCAAGTTGTCTCTAAAACGAAGCAGAAACCTACGAGTGGAGAAGCTTGAAGTGGAAGCAAGGCGTGACATGTGACGTGTGATCCCTGTAGAATTGTAGTTCGTTATCATCCACACACTAATCATGCATCGGCCCCTACCTTGAATGATAGCTCCCGAAAGACTGAGTCTTCGCCTGAGCACCTTCAATTGACAGTCCGTCACAATGTACCAAATTGGGTACAGTACACTTTCTCATAACGTATAAGTACTGGCGGGAGCTGCTCGATCCTAATACATTTTGAGATATATACAGTAGCAAAAAGTTCCCACGATGATAGGAGTAAGCGCTAATTAGGAAGTGTTTACATAAGCACGCAGCGCGCTGGATCAAGCTTAGTATCTACGTGAAACCGTGACTAGTCAACGTCGTCTGTTTTGCATTTTCATCTGATCACGACGTAGCTCAGCCCGAAATGCACGGAGATGCATGAAGCAAGTCAGGTGAAGAATCCACACTTACTCGTGACACATCCGGCCTCAAGCTTCTCAGCCAGTGCAATCAACTCAGATGTCGCCATCACTGCCATCTCATGGCAATCATCTTCGTCATCTGAATCCACCTCAATGCTGTCCCCGTTTCGAACCGCCTCTCGTCGACGAACTTCGGCAATGATTTCAGCACCATCCTTGAACATCTCAGCCTCCTTATCAAGGTCTTCTTGCTCCTCGAGAGGATCAAGGAGCTCATTGATGGAAAGTGGGGCGCCGAAAATGCGATTCTTGTCCCTGAGAATCGTTATGGAGTCCGTCAAGTCTTGTTCAAGTGCTTGGAGCTGGAGAGGCTTCGGAACAGTGAGCTTGAGCACGAGACCGGATCGCTGACACGCTGCTGATGCAAGCTCTTCGACGGCTGCACTGGCCTGTGCAGCATCACCCTCCGCATCCATAACGGCCTTGAGGGTAGATTCCCAGTTGAATGCGACATAGCGATCACCGAGATATTGTTGTAATCTGGTCTCGGCGAGTGGGAGTGGGAATTCGTGGTTGTCCAGGGTCGCTCCATTCCCCGGCACGGATTCGACTAAGCCCCAGCCCTGCAAAAATGCAATCTCATAGTGTATATTTCACCTCTCCTGCATCCCATGACGGGAGCCACTCGAAGTCTATACACTGAGATTTATACGCTACTACCATGTACGTTATGAGAAAGTGTACTGTATACGGTATACTGAGGTACAGCTGTCTAATTTATTAGCGTAACAATACACTTGAACTACGACGTGGACGGCCCCTGCGACTGAGCCGCGACTCCATTCCATACATCTATACCGCCCTATTCACAAAACAACTTGTTACCGACAGCGTCTGACTAATTGACAGATCCGGGCCCCACAGTGCGAACTTGAAGTGACTCTGATACACACTACTCGCTCGTCTGCTTCATTCCTGGAGGAGTCGTTGGCATCCGTGTCCATGGTTTCAACCCCCCTCCCCCGGATCTGACCATTTGACGGTCATTTACTAGAACAGATGCAGGCAACGTATGTTGCTGCGCCAGAGCCGCGGCTCGCTTCCCCCGGATCTGCTCTATCAGACTGAGCTTGACCATTTGACAGTCATTTCCCTACTGAAACAGACGCAGGCGATAAAGATGACCGTAACAGGCACAGCAGCAGCGCAGCAATGTACGTTAGTGCGACAGAGCCGCGACTCGCTTCCCTCCATCTGTTCTGTGAGGTTGACCATTTGACAGCCATTTACCGGACTTAGCTTTTTCTCCCCCTCTGAGTGAGTCGGCATGCGAGCGGTCGCTCAGCGATTAGCATGCGGTTGTTATTCGTATGTTACAAAACCTCGAGGACATCGATTAATCAAAAGGGGCCAAGCCTGCCAAATTAGGTGATGCGCGGCACGCACAGCATTTTCTCTTTGCCCAACAGGCCCGTGGCCTTAAGGTGCGACCTTCCAAGTGTCAGTGCTAAAACAGGGTGTCTATGTGGCTACTGTGCCTATCAAAGTTGCCATTCCGACCAACGCCGAAACCGAGCTTGATACCACAGCCTTTTCCCCTCCTCCGAGCACCGTGTTTTACACTTGTACGCCACCATCACCCGTCCTTACGTTCTCCAAGACCGTCCAATTCCGCGAGCCTTGCGATATCAGCCCTTTGGTTCAAGTGGGTTCTGAGGAAACACTCGGCGCTTCGACACCACGTGCACCGAGGCGACGCCCCTGAGTTACTTCGGGTCACGGTGCTAGATCGACGGGTTCGACACTGAAACTTGTCTCTGTCTCTCCAGGTGGACTTCCTCGCACTTCGACTCTGAAAACCCATCCCAGGCAAATCTTTCTCCACCTTTAACGCCAAAAGTACATTCATGTCGCCGGAAGGGCAGGGCTTCGTTATCGTTCACGCACACCTCCGCGTGCCTAGCTTCCTCTGAGTCATGCGTACAGAGATGGTCTGGAACGATTCGTGTGTGCAATACGACCGATCCGAAATATGTATAAGTTTGATGGCAGTATAAGAAGCAGGCGACTAACTTGTGTCGACCATCTTCCTCTTGCAAGTTCACTTCGTCGCCCCGCCAGCGTGTTCACGCGTCGTGCATAAGAACTTCATTAGGAAAATCCATCTGGAACGCTTATCGAGGCTACGGTACGTTCTATACCACCTTGGGCGTCAGGCAACACATCTTAATAACTAGACATGCTCGTCGCCGCTGATGTTTCCGACAAAAAGGAGACGCAACACAAGTCTAGGAGATAAGACAATGGAAGAGACCGTCGCGGTTCACGGTGTGATTTTTACCCTCCTGACAACTCATTTTACAGCTCAAGAACTCAATTGCGAAAATCAGCTGTCCTATACAATCTCAGGGATTTCTCAAAACAACAACCCTGCTGTTTTCGAGGACCGTGCGTATACACTTGGACACAGATTTCTGATTGCATTGGTATCATCCTAATTTACTCCTGTGTTGACCTGTCAGTAAGTTCATACGTTGAAATCAATTCCAGCGCTTCTGTAAGAATGAATCGACGGACCTCATATGTCTGATCCTTGATAGAACTGTTCTTGCTCGGACCAGTCTACACGGACCCACATGGATCAAAGAACGATCGAGTCTTGATGCAGGGACGCACCTCGTTCAGATCAATAGCCGTGACCACGTCTGATTCCACCTGGGCCAGGATTTGCACGACGTGTGATGGTTGGTCACTTGACTGTCTTGACTGTGTATTCAATGTCGTGTCGTTCGAGTCCCAGACGATGTCCGTCAGATTTGAATCCGACTGATTTCTGAGGACGAGGCGAAAGTTCAAAGATGCTAGCAGACAGTTTACATAGCTGTATATCTTTTAGTACTGGTGACAATGGTCGAAAATGGTGATAACACACAGTTTTGATATCGCATAAAATCTAGCCAGGTATCAGTGAGGATACTATCAGCACTTTTGAGAAGACTTACACGGCAACATGATAAATTTTTTTACTATAAACGATTCCAAGAATCAGCTCTAGGAGTGCGGCTACAGTCGTCACAAGACCGGTCTCTATGGTCAATCTCGTTAACTTGACCAGAGTGGACTTGTTGCGTCTAAAGTAAGATTTGGAAGGACGAAGCTGTGTGCCATCGGCGTTGAGCCTGGAGAAAAGGGAGCGCATGCAGACGTACACTTATTGCCATGCAGATTGTAATGGTCACATCACACACAACGCTGCTACCGAGCCAGGTCTGTCGAGTGCCTCGGTTCTTGATAACACAAACAATGAGCGGTACACTTACCACAATCCAAGGGGCGAGACTGTATGATGCTTGGAAGGATGAGTTTAAGGTTTCCTTGGAAGGGAGAAATTCATCCTGGGAGAAATGTAAATGTAGATAGATGATGGTAGTCGCGCGTGGTCTTGACTCACATAAATAGCAAAATATATGATGCTAGTGAGTTGAAGTAGAGACACCTTAACAAATCAGCTCTTAGTGCCCTCGAGGTATTCCCAATCCAATGAATTCAGTATTACCATCATAATGGGAATTGAGATCAGGCGGCATTTCCGAAGGGTTGATATTCTCCAACAATAGAAACCATGAGTCAGTGTAGTCACTTCTTCCGATCAGCCAGCAAAGGATCCGAGCCAATCTGTTACTCACCGAGTCCGGTGATGAGTCCTATAACCTGCAAACAAATCCCCACCCCCACTCCTGTACCAATATCAGTAGAACCTTGAAGGGTTGCTGATATCCAAAACCCAGAAAATATGATCCCAGTAATTGATATTTCCAGTAGAAGAACAATTTTTACTGAGGGCGATCAGTTGCAGCTATACGAAGAACAACCACAGTAATCACCTAGCGTCTTGATGGCTCTCCTGTCATCTGGAAATCTAGTAAAATAGATATCTGAAAACAGCGAGTCGATAATGCATGAGAAAACATGATAGGATACGCACAGGCCTGGACAGCAAGGACTCCCATAAGGCCGAAGCACAGAGTGTACCCAATGACCTACGTATCATGGAGTGTCAGAACTAACACAGATAATAAAATAAGTAATAGGCGCATACAAAAGGCCCGTTACTGATGCAAGCCGGAAAATTTAGTTTAGACGATGTGAGGAAAATTCACGGTTAGCCGACTCACAGTTCCGCTGGGCTCCACAAGCCTGAGTAGATAGTACTGAATGTCGTGGGTCAAGCAGAAAGTTGTGCTAGAACCCAGAAATTACATACCTCACTGGCATGATTAGTATCACGCTCCTGAATGCGGGTTGGGTTGGGCCTTGGTAGATTAGCTGTATGTACACGGGGAAATATAAGACGGTGGGGGGCTATGTTATCGGAAAATATATATTGATCACAATCGGTCGGCCGGTATCAGGTACCAATCTAAAAAGTGGTTACCTGATAGTACCCGGATCACGGTTAAACATATCTTCCATAATACCGAGACTGGTCCGAGAATCATTACATACATGAGGCGTGCTCCACGGGGCCTTTCAAGCTTGGAAGGTGCGTTCTTCAAGTTTGAGTTGACCCCATATAGAGCGCTGCCGGGCATTAGTATATGAGTGCTCTCACTGACTGAAAAGTCTCAGCAGACATGTGCTGGGGTCCGCAGAGGCACTCGTAGAAGAGTTAGCATTGAAGCCTATGTGATTGCAACCGTGACTGCAGGTCATGATGCTGCCATGTGCTCCACCTCGGAGTTACCATGCTTCAAGTGGTTCCAAGATTATCGCATCACGGTGGAATCACCCGTACATTGTCGTACACCCTCAGGCTGTCGACAATCGGTGCACTGTGAAGATAATATTGGAATCGGCCGTGTGTGTCAACACGATCGGATTATCTTAGTCCCTCTAGAACTGGGGCAGGTGGGAAGTACTTAACTTGAAGTACAGCCTCTTGTAAGTTTCTCGAGATAATTACTTGAAGTTCTATGCACTCAACACGCAATACAGCAAGCACACCAGCCAGATAGAAGAGTGGACGAGGAAGCCACAAAATAGTAGGATGATAGTATGGGAGAGGGTAGTAATGGAAGTCCAGGGACTGCTGATTCACGCAGGTTCTAGGTTACGTAAGTCTGTACCATCGTGTGTGCAATCATGCGGCCCTCCGAGGTATAACCGTATGAGTCTGATTGGAATAAGAAGGCGACTGACCTGTATTGACCGTCTCTCTCTTTTGCAAGTCTAGTACCTCGTCGTTTTGCCTAACTTCTTCATCCTGTCGTGTGACTGAGCCTCACTACCCCCTTCAAATTTGCCCAGCAAAGCTACAGTATCTTCAGCATATTGGCAACCGACACCAGCCGTCCACTGCTGCCGTTGACTTTGTTCCCGAGCGGCTGAAGGAGCGCTAGAGTCGCACACCCTCGTCGAGGAACGTACTGAGCGTTGAAGGGGCTCGAGTGCCTCATCTCAACTTCGAATACCGCCGACAACGGCATAACTTCTGTCTTGATCAGCGTATTACCGAATGCCCCCAGCCTCGAAGTCTCCGGAGGTGATGTTGGTCGACTTACCCGTGCAGGTTAAATGTTCACCACCGCAATAGCTAAAAGAAAATGCAAAGATGGTAAGGGCACAGACGTGGGTGAGAGACAGCTGCAGTGGTGACCTTCACCTTCTGGGCAACCTCGGTACGGAACGACCGCAAGCCACCAACATCCCCCGAAATCATTTGACCTACATAATCCTATAGTTTCTCGTTTTGCGACCTCGTACATTTTGTAGACAGTGCGCATACACCCAGATGTACGAGTCTAATTTTATTGGTATCACCCCAGCTTATCAACCTATCAGAATCTTCGTCAAATCAATTTCAGTGTTGCTGTTAGAATGAATTTACGAACCTCGCACGTCCCGAGTTTGATCCTCAATAGAACTATTATTTTACCCGGCCAGCCTACACGAACACGCACAAAATAAGAAACCGTGAATCGTGATGCACGGACGCACCTCGTTCATATCGACAGGCATGTCCACGTCTGATTCCACTTGGGTCAGTATCTGCAGGACATGCGTTGATTGGGAACCTAGTTGACTGTACACTCGATGGAATATCGTCCCAGACGATGGCTGCTCGGTTCGAATCGGACTGGCTTCTGAGAACGAGGCGGAAGTTCAAAGCCGCTAGCAGACAATTTGCATAGCTGTATGTCTCTTAGCAGTGATGACAATGCTAGATATTTATGAAAACCTACAGTTTCGATATCGCATAAAATCTGGCCACCCATCAGTGAGGGCACCGTCAGCACTTTTGGGAAGACTTACACTGCAACATGATAAAAGTATTCCTTAAAACCGATTCCAAGAATCAGCTCTAGGAGCGCGGCTACAATCGTCACAAGACCTGTCTCTATGGTCAGCCTCGTTAGCTTGACCAGGGCGGACTTGTTGCTTCTGAAGTGATGTTTGGAAGGACAGAGCTGTGTGGCACTGGCATGGACGATGAACGTTGAACGTTTGAACCCAGAAAAGAGCGCACTGGCCCGGGCACCAATGCAGAGTCATTTCCTCGCGCACGCAAGCGGCAAAACATCTCTGTTTTGGACTCGGCATCTCGTGCCCATGTTTGAAGGCAAAAATCCTCGGGTTCTGTGTAAACAAACGAATATATTGCTTTGAGATCGGCCGATGCGAATGGTGAGAAGGCTTGGGACGTGATATCCGGAAAGCGAGTGTTTGACCTCAGGCCGTGACTCACGCCCCGAGCATACTCTGAATCATCATGTTTGGGTCGGAGAATTACCCAATCGTAGTATGGTGGCCGTTAACCAACGACCACGGGACCCAGAAGTTGATGGTCGTCCTCGTGGTCTCAGATGTTGCTTTATTATGTAACTTCGCTTTCGTCTCCGTCCCAGCTATGAACTCGGTGTTCCCCCTCCATGCGACATCGGTCGCGGGCTGAATAGACAAGCGCTTCATCGTCGGCTAGTCGTGGACGGACGTTCTTGAAAAGTTGTACCAATTGGGTGTAGGTAAACACAAGTCGCGCACTCCGACCAACATCGAATCTGAGAATGACTACCACAGCCCCTTTCCCCCCTCCGGGCACTGTCTTTTACACCGCGCACGATAGCAGACGTCACGAAGCTTTTCACCACCGCCCGTCTTTACGTCTTCCAAGACCGTCCAATTTCACGAGTCGTTCAAGTGAGTTACAAGGAAACACTCGGCGCTTTAACGCCTTGTACGCTGGGACGACGCCTTTGAATTACTTCGGGTCGCGGTGCTAGATCGACGGGTCGACACTGAAACTTGTCTCTGCCGCTCTAGTAGATTTCTTCGCACCTTCGACTCTGAAACTTCATCCCGGGCAAGTCTTTCTCTACCTTTGGTGCCCAAAGTACACTCATGTCGTTGGATGGAAGGGCAGCGCTTCGTTATCGCCCACGCACACCTCCGCGTATCTAGCTTCCTCTGGGTCGTGCGTGCAGGGACGGTCTGAAACGATTCGTGTGTGCAATACGACCGATCCGA
>JBBPSC010000853.1:0-13551 GCA_038093395.1 Baorangia bicolor
ACACTCGCTAGCCTCCAATACGCGGTCGATAGTCTCGAGGCGTTCACAGATAACACGATAGATCATGAATCTTGGGGCTGTAAACTCCAGGCCAACAGAGTGTTGGGGCCACGAGGCATAACAGTACAAAGGAATATACTCACGTCAACAGTGGCAGTCAATGCATCTGCCCACAAGCCGTTCATCAATGTTGCTTTCGCCCATTCTTTCAAAAGCGGTGAGGGAAGGGTCGCATGAAGCGTCGGCACGTTATCGTGTTGGGCTGCTTTCAAGGCTGCGCTACCATCGCTTTCGGGAGCAGAGAGACATCGATGAGTGAAATCTGCGGAAATAAGTCGAATACATCACAACACACTGGGGGATAAGACCCACCAGAAATCCATGTGGTGATGGGCCCGCTCATATAGACCTCTTCGTCGATGGTATTTACCACCTTCAGTAGATACCCGCCTGCCTCTTTAGTGCGACCCGCCGCATAAAGGGCTTCACAAAGACGCTGTCGAATCGTGATGCCGAGATTATCGAATTTCCATCCAGATATCTACCAAAGGTGGTGACCGATTTTGATACATCACAAGATGGTGTTAGGAAACTTACCAGTGAGACCACCAAGAGCGTTCGACTCGTGTGGCGTCGGATTTGGGCTGGTGCACACCGGAACAATCGTATCGCACCCTCGTAGTCCCTGCTCTCCATATGCACATTTCCCAGGAGAAAATACATATATGCCTGCTGGAAATATCAGTGGTGATATTCGCCGTGTGGTAGCGCGTTATGCACGTGCCTGAACCACATAGCAGATTGAGTTGCCGTCCACCGTGACGATGAGGTTGTCTATGCGCGATATCGCATTGTCGTAGTCTCCGGCCATGAACACGATGACAGCCTAAGCAAAATGAGTAGCCGAGGAGCAATCAAGTTCAAGTGCATGGGATACACACCTTGATCAGAAGGAGAAAGCTAACGTGAGTGGAATGGAAGTGCTCGAACGCGACGTCGCATGCCAGATATCCCTCGTGTTTTTCCCCCTTGCCGACATGCGCTACACTCTTTGCAATGTAGCCAATGACAGAGGGCTGAATTTTGATGGACTTGGTGTAAATTAGCGTCAGCGTATGTGAGAGCAGGGCGGTAAATACCTCTTTGGCGTCATCGATCGCAGCGTCCCACTGTCGCAAGCGTGTTCGGACGAGAGCTCGACTAGCGAGTACATGATGACTTGGATTCTGAGATAATGGAATTGCCGCCGTCAATAACGCTTCGGCATTCGTGAGTTGATCGTGCTTCCACGAATCGAGCGCAGCGTCGTCGGTATGAATGTCGGGTTCCTGGAAAGTGGGGTGTAGATGAGATAAAGGGTTGAAAAGACGATCGAATGAAGGGGGACCCGGCAATAAAATTATTCAGATACGACGTGCGCGTGATCCAACAGTCCACGACACTTACAGTGATGTGAGATAGGCTTTGGATGGTGATTGTCCCACCCTCTTCACCAAGAGCAAGAAACCGGTCGTCTGGTGAGAGTGCGAATGAACCTATGGATTGAGCGTGTTGGATGAGTTTGAGTCGAGTGTGTGTCGACGTGTCCCAAAACGTGAAGGTATGGTTTTCAGAGTATGCTATGGATTCCCCATACTCTGATAGGGCAATGCACGAGAAGCGCTTGCTATCGGGAACTTGCCATTCCGAGATTGTTGACCCGGTGGAAGCCCCGATCTGCTTGATTTTACCGTCGGATACGATAAATAGATGCTCGTTTGACCAGAGGAGACCAGCGTTGAACCACGGGGTTACTTCCACTGGGATGTCCACAAGCAAGCTGCCATCATTGCTGTCCCAGACTCGAACGGATTTCTGAGTGGCTGTCGCGATTCGATCACCTTGCGGCGAGTATTTCGCTGCAATCACTGCCTCCTCGTGGCGGAGTGGACTGACCACTTCTTTGCGAGTCGTGACGTCCCAAACCAGGGCACAGCACCTATTCGATGCAAAGACGAGACGAGTCGAGTCAACCGAGAAATCGACACCAGCGATGGCATTCCCATCCCTGAGCGTGAAAATTCTTTTGGATGTTTTTGCGTCCCACACAGCCAATTCACCCCACCTTGTCCCCGCTGCGATCCATCTGCCATCCTTCGAGACAGCGAGACACTGGACACTACCGGCTGCCATAGTTGCTATTTGTTTGCCGTCTTCCACTCGCCACATTTGAACCCCTTCCCTACTACTGGTGCTCACGAGATACTCGCCATTCGCTGCAAATGTCACTGCCTGTATGCGTTCACCGACTTCGATTTCGATGAGCGGGGAACGCTCTTGTCCATTGACAACGGTCAGCATCAACGCAACTTCATCTTGTCAGTACGTACTACGCACCGGTCATTGTCAACGACATGGTCATCAGCAACACAACGTAACAGAGCAACGGAGAGAGTCAACGAACAAGTTGCCAGTGTGATCCGTATGTATACGTTTGCCCTTGCTTGATATAGGCCAGTGTACGCACGCTCCATCACCTCGTGTTTTCGGCGCTTGCTCACATCCAGATCACCCGGGCTGCGCTTCCGACGAAGAATTGTTCCTCCACGAATGCACTCCGCCCAGACGGCTTGGTTTGTCGCGCCATTGGATAACCTCCTGTAGGTTTCTAATCCCGTATTGTGTCCTCATACTCGCGACAGCCAAAGAGTTTGGCTTCCCCATCGGCATAGGTCACCACGTCGAGATGGTCGGTGGAAACCGAATGATGTTCGTTCCTGGGGTGTTCACCGGATGACCGTACAGGCTAGCCGTCTTATCTTTCCGCCCTCTTTCCCGTCCACTAATTTGTTCTGACAGGGACATTCGAGTAGGGAGGGGAAGGTCTTGTCTTGTCTTGAAGCAACAAAGGATGGAAATGTGAAACGTATTTCACCCCCCCCCCCCCCCCGCTGTTCCTCCTATCCTGTTCATTGACATCCTCTGTATCGCGAAATCCAGGCTGTCTTTTACCCAGCGATACAGCGAGAGGGAGCGGGAGTGTACCCGTTTCCGATGACCTCGTGTTCTGGCTCGGCCAAGGCCGGTTCCATCCTAGTCATATACATTGCCCTTCAGCGCCCGTTTGCGAGGATATGATGCTCAACACGATGTACCGATTCCCGGCTGCAATCACGTTGACCTGCGTGAAACGGGACTCTTCCTCTGCGGTATGTCCGATTGTCACTGAATGCCCCTCTGACAATATCGTGCTTGTCGTGACTGGTCAACCATCCAGACATTTCAGTCTACATACAACGTTGACGTTGATAATTAAATAGATTCGGCTTTACTACTGACGATGGACCCGCATGATGCCACGCCAACGCGGAAAGTTCATCCCACCCCAAACTGTTCGACGCAGGTCCAAAGCTCGCGCTCAATGGGCTTCGTTGCATTTTTTGACGCTTATTGCGAAGAACGACCACATCATACTACTGCTCGGCCTCAAGAAGGGTTCCGCACGGGTAACACCGCAGGTGAAAAAGTCAGTACCATACCCGTTAGGGGTATGCCAGTTATCAGATGGCATACATCCGCTGGATTGGCAAAAGAAGAAGGTCCCGAGTGTCGAAAAGGAAACGGTTTTCAGAACCTCCATCATGTACGAGGACTCACTATGTAGCAACGAAAAGTTAAAACGAAAACGTGAATGGCTAAATCGAAAGCGACGCGGTTGAGGTATGTAAGGTATCCTCGCAGATGCCTACGTATGTAGGCTACTTGAAAACGTGAACTTACGACCACAGCCACGTAAATTTCGCCGGTTATAGATACTTCTGATGGGACACAACATCTATCATTCAGCATTCAGCGCTCAGCAACCAACCACTGTCCCCCAATCCTACTCCCCCACAAGCCCTGTAAGTTGTCAAGCGAAGCGAGGCACGTACCGCGATGGGCTCGTGGAAGGACGCGTTAAATGACGCAAATGAAGTACCTCATTTTATTCTTGTCCAAGTTCATTCTTGTTCATGGAGAGCCATCAGGTGATCATGCTCGATCCATCATCACCATTTGGCTATGAGAGGAAGCATGCAGCTTTACATGGTGCAGGATGTTATGGCAATGCAATAGATGCATTCGAGACGATGCTCTCGAGGATGTCGCAGTCATCTGATCCAGAGATTCGTGGTGAGCGTGACGATATCGTGCGATGTTTATCTATTGATCTTGTCTCGTAGAGCGTTCTCGCCGGTACATCAACCCAGCGCAGACGAAAGGAATAATTCGCGCGGCCATTGAGAATATCATTCGTGAATCTCCGCTAGTGCTGATTAACACCGACTCCGGCCGTCTTCTCGACAAGTCTGGGCAAGCGTCCTCATTCGAATCACAACCAATCTTTGGGGAGTTGATTTCCTCTATGACGACACACATCGATCAGGCCCGCATTGAGCACGAAGTTGCACAGTACTACCGTTATGCCACGTTTTCGCACAAGTGGGAAGAGAACGAACCCCTGTTCGAAAAAGTCATACACATCGTGGTTTACGATCTCGAGGAGTCTCCCACTCACGACAAGCTCCAAATGTTCTGCAAGATCGTGCGGGATGCTGGGTTCCATTGGGCATGGAGTGATACGTGTTGTATCAACAAAGCAGATCACTCTGTACTCCAAGAAGCCCGGGTCACCATGTTCAAGTCATATGAGGGTTCCGCGGTGATCTGGTGAGGAGCATTTGGAACACTTGTGCCTGGGCACTTCGAGATTATCATGCCTCGAAGGTGGTCCGATTCTACACTGAGGACTGGACGCCATACATGAACCTTGACATTCCCAACCACAAGGAGTCGCCCGAGATTATCTCAGAGATGGAGGAGGCAACCGGTATCTCTGCACGAACCTTGATGGCACTTCGACCAGGTTTGGATGACATATGGGAGAAACTTCGTCTGGCTTCGACACGGCAAGCAACACGAGTCGAGGACGGAGCCTACTCGTTGTTCGGAATATTCTCTCTCTCCTTGCCAGTTGTATATGGCGAGGGGGACAGGGCTCTCGGGCGACTCTTGGCGCAGCTACTCGCGAACTCAGGAGACACGAGCATCCTTGCGTGGAGAGGGAGATCTGGCAGTTTCAACAGCTGCCTCCCGGCCGATATCACTGTGTTCAACCAATTGCCAACAACACACGTTCCGCGGGCTATTGAAGAGGCCCAGATGGAAACAATCACTGCCGGATTGCTCGCCTCTTCGCTCAATCTCACCTCAGTCGCGAAATTGTATGATCAACTTAATGAACTGCCCATCCCGTCACTCGCAAAACAGTGGATGAAGCTTCCATGTATCATTTTCAAACTCGAGCCTTTATCGGCTTCTCGGAGCAGGGCGGGACATGTTTTCCGTGCAGAGACAGCTGCGCTCGGGGTTGTGGAGATCACCACCAACGAAGATCTCTCCCGACCGGATTCTCTATACCTCATCCACCCTTGGATCGACTTTCTTCTCGACAGACAGCCTGCCGGACACATTTCAGACACAGTACCTGAGGAGAGCGAAGACGGCCAGCCTCCTTCGATAGGCGAGTTGCCATCGTTCCCCGGCCCTTCCAATATCACATCGAGAGCCCCGCAAACACGAGCGGGGCGGCTGCTTGGTGGACGGTCCACCACAACCCTTCGGGACGTGGCATCTCTCCGGCCCCCTTCGTCTGTATCGCAGACGGACAAGCAGATGCGAGCCCTCCGACTCATCGCTCGACTGAGACAGCCGTTCGGTGCACTGTTACTCACACCGAACCTTGGAGATGTGGCAGCATACAGGAGGGTCGCTACGGAGAGCCTGATCACAGTTCAGGTAGAGGAGATCACACCAACAATATTGAGCAAACTGACAGACAGCGTACGTACGTTGGACGTGCTTTGATGACTTTCATCAGTTATACGAGACGCACTCTACCCCTACATGCTTCTCCTGTATTGCTTTCAGACTTCCTACAGCTTTGATGATCTTTTGAGAATGTGTCTACCGCGTGTTTGAACGTGAACTTGCGGTGTTATCATGGCTCTCGGGACTCCCTTTCGCCTCGACATCGGGGGAGAGTGGGGGCGTGAAGTACGTGTTACATTTCCATACTTTATTGCTTCAAGGCGGGGCCTTCCCCTTCCCGCTTGCTCCTTGGACGGACCGCGCGTACGTTGAGAAGGCGACGGCAGCAGCCCACGCAAGCCAGCGGGACGTTCAACCCCGAAGTGACATCCTCCCAATCGAAATCAAAGCTAATGCAAAACACAAACAGCTTAATTTACCCGTCGTTGACGATTGCAATGTTTTGCCAACAACACTAGTCGTTGTGGAGCATATGTTCCTGTTAGAACAAATTGGGCTCCACCGACCATCTTGACGTGCTGGCCTGCCCCGACGGGGAAACGAAAGTTCTTGGTTGTCGCGAATATGAGAATAATATTGGATTAAAAGCCTACGGAAGGTCATCCAATGGTGCAGCTAACCAACCCTTGTGTGGAGAGTCCGAGGCCGTACGCGGAGCAGGACATTCGCTATCTCGTCCACCTGGACGCAGAAGTTCGTGTAAGAGGCCCGCCCCTGGTGTTATGCGGGATAAAAGGTCTTTTTCTTGGATTCACAAGCGCTGAAGACACGTGGTGATGCCGTGTCCGCAGGTCTATATCAGGCAAGGGCAACGTGTATACATTGCAAAGAAGGTACACGGAGTATTACGGACCATAGGTTGTTCGTTGACTCCCTCCAACGGTTGCTCTCCCACGTGTCGTTAATGAGTGCGTCATCGACAACGACCGGTGCGTATTGACAAGATGGGGTTGTGTTGATACTGACCGTTGGACAAGAGCATTCCCCGCCCATTGAAATCAACAGCAGTGACAAAGTATGGGCAGTGACATTTGCAGCGAATGGCGAGGATCTCGTGAGCGGCGGTAACGAGGGGATTCTAGTGTGGGGAGTGGAAGACGGCGAACAACTGGCAACAATGGCAGCGAACGTCCGGTGTCTCGCTGTCTCGAAAGATGGCAGATGGATCGCAGCGGGGTCAGCCTGGGGCGAGCTGATTCTGTGGGACGCAAAGACATATGAAAAGGTCTTCACGCACAAGGACAGCGTTATCACCGGGCTCGATTTCTCGCCCGACTCGGCTCGACTCGTCACTGCATCTGTTAACAGCACAGCCACCGTCTGGGACGTCACAACTCGCAGACGAGTGCTCGCTCCACTCCGCCACGACCAGGCGGTGATTGCAGCGAAATACTCGCCGCAAGGCGATCGAATCGCAACGGCCACGCAGAAATCCGTTCGAGTCTGGGACGGCAACGATGGCCGCTTGCTCGTGGACATTAAAGTAAAAGTAATCCCGTGGTTCAACAGTGGTCTCGTCTGGTCAAATGATCAGCTCTTTATCATATCCGACGGTAAAATCAAGCAAATAGAAGCATCCACTGGGTCAGCAGTCACGGAATGGCCAGTTCTCGATACCAACCGCTTCTCCTGCATTGCGCTACCACTGCACGGGGAATTCGTCGTGTACTCCTCAAAGCGTGCCGTCACGTTTTGGGACACGTCGACACACACCCAGCTCGGTCTTATCCAACACACTCAAGACATACGTTCAATCGCACTCTCTCCGGACAACCGATTTCTCGCAATTGGTGGAGAGGACGGGAAAAGCACCATCAAAAATCTCCGAGATGTCCTGCTTCCATGCTATTTTACTGTAAGTATCGTGTTTGGTTGAGTTATGGCGTATCGGAATCCTTTTACGGCAAATCCACCTTACTTCGGTCGTTCGTCCGACATGGTAGCTGATCACTTTGTCTCTCAGTTACCATTCATTGACATCACCGACACTGCACTCGATTCCTGGAAGCAGGACCGGTTTGCAGACACGGAAGCATCATTGACGGCAGCAATCACCAATTCTCGGCACCCGAGCTATCACGCATTCGCCAACAGAGCACTCGTACGATCGCATTTGCAATGTTGGGACGTCGCGATCGACGATGCTGAGAAGGTAAGTATTCGTTTGCTATGCCACACGCTTATGTTCACTCCGAATTTCTCCAAGTCCACCAAGATTCGACCATCCGTCATTGGCTACATTGCAAAGAGTGCGGCACTCGTCCGCGGGGGAAGAAAGGCGGAGGGTTGTCGGGTGTTCGACTTCGCGTTCAGACACTGTCGTCCAAATGACGTGGATTTTCTCCTTGTGATCAAGGTGTGTATTCCGCGCGCGGTGGAACTTGGTTGCCCCTCAGCTGCTTATCTTGCTTAGGCTGTCGTCCTGTTCATGGCCGGAGAGCACGAAGATGCCGTATCGCGCGTTGGCGACCTCATCGCTACGGTGCACTTGAACCCAATATGTTATATGGTTCAGGCACGTGCATAACACGCTCCCACATTATCACCATTGACATGTCCTGTAGGCATATATGTATCTTCTCCTTGGAGAGTTGCGTATGGAGAGCAGTGATTACGAGGGTGCGATACAATCGTTCGAGGATGCACGTGCCCAATTGCCATACTACTACGTGGAGCCTCGCCTCTTTGCTATCTCATTGGTAAGCTTCCTACCGATTATCTCGCGACGTATGAGGACAACGGTTGTCGTCTCTGACAGATATCCGGTTGGAAGTTTGATAATCTCCGCATTACAATTCGACAGCGTCTTTGTGAAGCCCTGTATGCAGTGGGTCGGGCGAAGGAGGGAGGCGAATCTCTTCTCAAAATGGTAAATACCTTTGACGAAGAGGTCTATATGAGTGGACCGATTACCAAGTGGGTTTCTAGTGAGTTTATGTTCTACCTGGTTGTCTGCCATGCATTCAATTTTCCTATCAGATTTCACACAACGATGTCTCTCCACTCCCGAGAGCGACGGTGACGCAGCCTCGAACCCACCTCGACACGATGAAGCACTGACGCATTATGCAACCCTCGATTCACCGACTCCCACACCGCTCTTGAGCGAGTGGGCAAAGTCAACATTGGCAAGTGGCTCGTGGGCAGATGCCTTGGTCGCCGCCGTCGGTGTGAGTATCTTCTTTTACTCTGGTATCCCCCGCGGGCCTGACACTATTGGTTTGGAGTTCGTGGTTCCGAGACTCACGATTTATCGGGCCGTGTGTGAACATCTCGAGACGATCGACTGCATAAGGGACGCAAGCGAGTGTTTTCGCCAAATGGTGGACGAATTGGCAGAGCAGACAACCGCGCATGATGAGCAGGCAATATGGGTTCTTGGTGAGCAGCCTCGTATACCGTGTAGGTGTTGTCAATTTTTGACCATGGTACATTAGACTTCAAACGTCGTTGCTCGGGGAAGCTAGAGGACCTCGGGGATGCCGCGACGAGTGCTGAGCGGCATGATGATGCCATCTCTCAGTATTCAGCCGCACTGTCCCTCGATCCGGTCTCACCACACCAGGGTCTCTTCATCAAGCGAAGCAAGGTGTACGTAGCCAAGGGTTTGTGGGAGGATGCATTAAATGATGCAAACAAGGTGTGTCCCTTTGTCTCGCGCAAGCTAGCTCTTGCCGATTGCATCATCATCAGGTGATCGCGCTTGATCCAATGTCCCCATGGGGCTACGAGAGGAAGCATGCGGCTTTACACGAGGCGGGAGACTATGAAAATGCAATAGATGCATTCGAAACAATGCTCTCGAGGATGTCGCAGTCACCTAATCTAGACATTCGTGGTGAGGACTTCGACATCATGGCAAGAGTTAGCTACTGATCCAGCCTCCCAGAGCATCATCGCCAGTACGTAAGTCCAGCAGAGACGACAGTGGCGATCCGCAGGGCCATTCAGGATGTCATCCGTGAATCGCCACGTGTACTCATTGACACCGTCTCTGGCCGCCTTCTAAACAAATTAGAACAAGCTGCCGCATTCGAATCACTCCCAGTCTTCAAAGAGTTGATCTCCTCCACGACGACTCACATCGAACATGCCCGCATCGAGCATGATGTTACGCAATACTATCGTTATGCCACATTCTCACACAAGTGGGAAGATAACGAACCTCTGTTCGAAAAAGTCATACACATCGTGGTGTATAAGCTCGAGGAGTCTCCTACCCATCACAAGCTACAAATGTTCTGCAAGATCGTGCGGGACGCTGGGTTCCATTGGGCATGGAGTGATACGTGCTGTATAAATAAAGCAGATCATTTGGTGCTCCAAGAAGCCCTGGTCGCCATGTTCAAGTGGTACCAGGGTTCCGCAGTGACGATCATTTTACTCCATGGCGTTTGCTCTCCATCACAGCGCGGTGACCTCATAAGGAGCATTTGGAACACTCGTGCCTGGACATTCCAGGAATATCACGCCGCCAAGGTGGTCCGATTCTACACCGAAGACTGGACTCCATACCTGAACCTCGATATTCCCAACCACAAGGAGTCGCCCGAGATCATCTCTGAGATGGAGGAGGCAACAGGTGTCTCCGCACAAGCTTTGATGACACTCCGACCAGGCTTAGAAGACATACGGGAAAAGCTATGTCTAGCTTCGAGACGACAAACGACCTTTGTCGAGGATGCAGCATATTCATTACTCGGGATATTTTCTGCCTCCTTGCCCATCATATATGGTGACGGGGACAAGGCGCTCGGGCGACTTTTGGCGCAGCTACTCACGAGCTCAGGAGACACGAGCATCCTTGCGTGGACAGGGAAATCTGGCAGCTTCAATAGTTGCCTCCCTGCCAATATCACCGTGTTCGACCAGTTGCCGACCACACACATTCCGCCGGCCATCCAAAGTGCCAAAAAGGATGTGATCACTGCCGGATTGCGGGCCTCTTCACTCAATTTCACCTTGGTTATGAGGTTGTACAGCCGACTCAATGAGCTCCCCGTACCGTGGTTTGTGGGACAACGAATGAAGCTCCCGTGTATCACTTTCAAACTCGGGCCTGTATTGGCAACTCGGAGCATATCAGGACGTGTGTTTCGTGCCAAGACGGATGCCCTCGGGACTGTTGAGATTAGGACCCTAGAAGATCTATCTCGATTGGATTCTCTTTACCTCATTCATCCTTGGATTGGCTTCCTTCTCGACCGACCTTCTGTCGGAAGTGCGACACAGACAGCACCCGAGGAGGGCGCAGACAACCTGTCTTCTTCAATAAGCGACTTGGCGTCATTCTCTGGCCCTTCAAGTGTGACATCGGGGGCCAAGAAAAAGCGCGCATCGCAGCTCGTTGCCCGCCTTGGGCTGCCATTTGGCGCACGGCCTCGAGATGTGGCAGCTCTCCAGCCCCCTTCGCCTGTATCGCTAACGGACAAGCGGACGCAAGCCCTCCGACTCATCGCTCGCCTGAGACAGCCGTTCGGTGCAATGTTACTCACACCGAACCTTGGAAACGCATACAGGAGGGTCGCTTCGGAAAGTATGATCACTGTGCAGGTACGAGAAGACACGCCGTGGAACTTGCTGATAGAAAACGTACGGATGCTAGACGTGCTTTAACGACTGCTAAAACTCACTTGTTACGATTCGCTTCCCCTGCATTTCTTTTGGCTTTCTAATCATTTCTTGATGGACGTTAGAGACCGCGCGTCCCCCGCGCGAGCTCGCAGTGTTATCGTGACTCTCCGGACATCATCTCGTTGTGTCAACTTCTTGAACCCTCTTGTAACCATTTTTACAAGCTCGCTTAGTCGATATCATTATAAGTAACTGTATTTTTGTAGATCTATTTTCCCAAAATGTCCTTTGATCGACCTTTGTGGACTGGGGTTGCATTGCCGACCAAGACGGGCCTAGTCGCCGTCACGGTGCAGTTACACCTAGCGGCCAACTTGAAGCTTGATATTCTCCGAATCCTCCCTGGAAATGCAGCTGCAGAGGGACCGATCCATCGACGACGGGCTTGCGCCGTGCTTATCCCTCACCGTGAGTCAATATTTCAATCATGACCCAGTTCGCGATACGTTCTGAATGGCCAACTGAGGCGTCGTACCCACCTACTACATCAACCTTTGCGGGAGAGCGTGTACTCGCTGGACTCTGGAGTACCAGCGCGCCTTGTTGGCTTGGGTCCCAGGTATGTCCTAGTATACACTAGTAAATGTCATTCACCAGCGCCGTCATAATGCACTCGTAGACGGTCTGCGGCATTTCTGAGCGACATGATATAACGAATGCTCAAATTTGAACTACCGGATAGACATGGACTTGGATGAGAGATATTGAAGAGATGAATCATGACAGGCCGGGTGCAACCAAGGATATGTATCCGCATGGTGCGCGTCCGTGGCGCGCGGTTCGTCGTCGTTACTTACTACGTGAAGTCCGAAAGGTTATTTGGCAGTGTTGAATTCAAAAGGTATTGCTTGCCTTTTTTGGGTGATTACATTCGCAACGACACCATCGAGCACGACGTTGAGGGGAAATTCTACGACAATCAGACATGGCAGAGGAAGACAATCTCGTTTCACGCAGGCCGAAGCGGACTACGGCCGGGAACCGGTGCGTCTTGCTGTGCATCCTATCGTCGCCAACAATATGCTAACCTCTGCTAGGATGGAACTGGCCTTGGCCGAGCTCGCACTCGAGGAACCACAAGACCCCGAGGAAGATATTGAATTCTTCGTCGACAAGGGTACGTTTTTTTCCCGTTCACACCACATCTCTTTTGGTTGACGTTACTTTGGTGTTGTGTCGTGGATAGAGGAGGAGGACGTCTTTGAGTCGGATTTCGCGAGTACGGACGAAGAGGCGGCGCAAGAGGATGTCGATGAGGGGGATAGAGCGGTGAGGGAGGAGGAACGGAGGGAGCGTAAGGTGCTTGTTTCTTCGAGACAAGACAAGACGTTCTTCCTGTCGCTCACTCTCACTTTCTGCTTAGACCGCGCGGGCGCGCTTTGAAAAAGCCACCGCGACAGCCCACGCACGACAGCGGGTGACATTCAACCCGGAAGCGACATCCTCGCAACCGAAATCAAAACTAACTCCCAAACCCAAACGCCGCGTCTCCCTCGGTGTCGTTGTAAATGCGGAAACAGGCGAAATCATCGAGGGAGGTGCGGGGACGGCAGGCGTCAAGAGGAAGAGTCAGAGGCGACATACGATCATGAATACCTCGGCGACTGTGAATCGTATCAAGGATGCCGAGGTGAAGCGGGTGGGTAATGGCTTCTCGTATCCTGGTGTCTGTGTCTCGCTCATGGACATCGTATATAGGCTGCGATTCCAAAGAAGACAAAGATGGCCACTCGATTACCGACACAAGACGAACTCATCGCACGGGCACTCGACACCGAAGAGGGAAACATTACAGAACACAGAGACTACCTCCGTCTCGAAGACGAGAAACGCGCCAAGGTACGCGTTGTGAAGCAAACCATCGAAGGCCCCGTTCTGCGATGGGTCAGCAAGAAGGAAACGATCCAGGTGGAAGTCCAGCTTCCTCCGCCACCACTTCCGTCTCCAACGACAACAGCGACGAGCGCCAATTTGTATGCAGCCAAGTACAACTTTGTGTATGCGTCTGGCGTAGGGGCGGGTACGGTAGGGAGTCAGGCGTATAGTATGCCATTCTATACGTATACG
>JBBPSC010000854.1:0-13534 GCA_038093395.1 Baorangia bicolor
TGTCCATGTATACACTGTATCTACGATTGCAATGCATTGTCCGCATGTATGGGAATGGAATGGAAGCATAGAAGCATAGCATGAGGCCAACACGCTGTGTGGCAGAATGGAAGAGAAGAGAAGCATAATGTAATAATAACTGGCATGGAGATGAAGTGAAGATGTGAACTCCGTGATAGTGTAAGGGGATCTTAGATCCATGTGAAGAGTTGAGTGTCCATGCTGACTAAGCAGCAATTGCACGAAACGACTAAGTCCATGAAAGTGTAAGTAGAGCATTCACGATAAGATAGATGATTAGATCCTTGTGGATCACGTGACGCGATAAGATAAGATAAGATCAAAAAAGTGGCATGTGAAGGGTAAAAAATGTAGACCCATAACAGTGTCAATACTGGTAAACACTGTTGTAGTATATAAACCCCCAATGCAATGCCAGAGAACTCTAGTCTAGTTCTTCTGGTCTTTTCCTCTCAAAGGTCCCAGTTGGAGTACTCCCTATCCTTCATCTTTTCTCTTACAAGTCTTAGCCTTTCTTCGTGCAACCTTTGAGCTTATAGCTTTGAGAGTTGTTTCACCATGTGTTCAAACAACGGATGGATCCGAGATCATTTTGAGGTGCTACAACAGATCACAAATGCCTTGTTGTTGTTGTCATTTGAACGTTAACCCTAATGAGCGCTTGTTTCATACCCACACTCAGCCCAGGGTACTTACGAGTGGGATTGCAGTACATCTTGGCTACCCAATTCTGCCTGTGTCCAATCCACCATCTATGCTAACGATTGAACTGAAGACTGAGGAATTATTTTATCATGGGATGCCTCTGGGGTGGTGATCCACATCAACCTACCAGTAAATTTGAGGAAATGACTACTAATGGGCTGGTAACCAAGAATTTGATATGTGGTGAGACGGTGAGAATCAGCAGTGCATCCCTACCAAAACCACAGAACTCACCCTTATCAATGACCACCTATTATTGGAGGAGCTGCAGTAGTGATGGGAGAACAACTGTTGCCTCTACCAACTGTGATCAATGTGATCTGAACCAGTGTCGCGGCGTTGAGTGGGCCAACATTACTTGAAAACTGGAGTAATGTCGTAACTTGTAGATGCTTGGGTGCCTCTGGGTAAACCCAAGGGCTAGATAGATACTGAAACCAGGAGGATATCGTGGGTCAAGAGCCTGATGCGACTGGCTCAAGGGTTGTTTCAACATCGATCCGAGAAGGGCCAAGTCAGGATGACAGACTATCAAGAGAATGGTCTTATGCCAAGACCCGCACATAGCAATGTCTGTTCTCCCAACTGACAGTGTCTCGAAACACTCTGCTTCATGAATCTGCCCCTGCCCATATCTCCCACGTGTTCGCGGTGAAGAAGATGACCCCGATCGTCCTTCAACGCACTCTCCACTCCCTCTAGCAGTAGGCTCAGGGTTGGGGCTGAGGGAGTCTTCAATAATGCATGAATACAGGATCGGGTCTGAAGCCAAACACACCTGAACGCATGATGATGCCAAGGTCCATGACCTTCGGATGCCCAGTTTCTCCTCCTCCTGTACACTATGCTTGCCTGCCTTCTTTTGATGGGGTACCTTGATGCCGTCACAGGGTGCAGGCAGAGTCTCCTCCTGGCCATCTTGGATCGTCTTGCTAGTCGACATCCCGGGCGAGGGCAAGGCATTTTGCTGAATTCAATTGAGGAGGATGAGAATAATGTACAAAAAGAGACCGCATTGGTCTGGTTCAGCAGTCGCAAACGAGCGGGAATACGAAATCGCTGCTGAGCTCAACAACATGGAACACAAGGAATTTGATATCGGAAACTAACCAAAATGATGGTCACTGCATGCCAACAGGCATATCAGGTAGTGAAAACTAGCATTAATAGATGCTTCTGGGATAGGATCACCAGCCGCTTACAGGTTCCCAAGATCATTGACACATCACCAGAGCTCTGTGCAGTTCCTGTAGAATTAATCGAACCAATGGGCCAGATCAAACACGTGCCCTGACGAACGGAAGAGACACTGCGTTACGACAATGTCCTGGTTCTTTTTCCTTCGAAAAAGTTGGATTATCCATATGGACACCATTCTGCCCCGAACACGAAGCGTATATACAGAGGTTTTGTGATGGAAGTCTGAGTTGCATTCCGAAGCACCATACTGCATCAAGGAAGATGACAATAGACCAAACGGAGAGTGCGGTTATCGATGCGATGGGGTGTATAGATTACCATCGTACCAAAAAAAGGGCATCTGGCCTTGTGAATACAGTCGCATATCATGATGAGATGCGACAAGGAAGAGTCATGGAATCAGTGGGGGTAACAGGGCCTACTTACCTCTGCTTCATCCAACACATACCCACCCCCTCCACCCAGTTATTGGTGTCTGCAACACAGAGTGCTGGGGAACAAACAACCTCAACCTTAGCCCGATGCACCTGACCCAACAACACTAAATTTGGCAGTGAATTCACCAGCATAGACACAGACATCGAAAGCTGTGCCTTTGGTAGCTCTCTGGGTGAGGCAGCCCAGATGGATAGACGAACAACAGACAAGTGACATAAGGGGGGCCGCAAGCGGGTGCTAAGACCTATGTTTGACTAGCATGGCTACCTGTCAAAGAGGACCTTCATGAGAGGCTGAGCGAGATCCCAGGCCCACCCTCCCACCTACACAGGCCGTGTAAACAGCAAATTCGCACTGGTTGTGAAGGGAGCAACCCTGTCGTCGAAAGTCTCACAAACAAAACAAACAAGTCTATCAGATTTGTGCACGACGACCTCTTGTTCCAGCACATGGGTCGGCTATACCATCAAGTGATCGATTCGCCAGGTATGTAGATGTCAATGTTCGAGACCCCTGGTGAGGCGATCCATGGGAGATGGTTAGTCTCAGAAAAGCTTTTCAGCGGGGGGTAGACAGACAAGTGAGTCCATTTTCATAAAGTCAGCAGAGGAACGGTTTGGCAGGAACACAGATGGAAGTGTTGGCGAGATGATAGGTGTGGCATGGCATGACATCCCCTTCCCGCTCAAAAGGAGGACAGCCGGAGGTGGAGGTGCTGTCTGAGTGGGAATGGGCACGTGGAAGGTGAAACAAGGAATGGAGACTATTTGAACGCATGCTCGCAGATGACGGAGAGCATCAATCATTCTGGTCGTCCGTTGCTGATACTGGCCCATCGCTGTCTGTGGGGTTTGCCAATTACATGTCGTGGGTGTGGTGATACATACATGGTGGGGTCTTGAGCAGTAGTATGATGTCGTCCAGGTTAAATGTCGGGATGAACCTCTGGACTGAAGGACTGGTATACATCGGCAATATCGTTCACGCTGTACTCACAGCTCCAATCCACCATAGTGCAACAAAGAGACTGAGAAAACCCACACAGACAATTTGGTGGGCAGTTTGATGGAGTTTCAACTGCTTTCCCTCATCCTTGACAACATCGCCCTTGTCAGCTACTTGGAAGCCAATTCTGAAATTCACTGCCTTTTTCTGCAAAAAGTGGCAATGGACGATCGACCCAGGTGGACCAAAACACTTGTGTGATGGAACAACTTGAAGGATGGCAGTATGGCACAGTAAGTTAGAGGGCCTGATCCCCACCACTCCATGGACCTTATATAGACTGCAACACGCCGATTCAGAAACTCCAAGGCTGCAACCACCTCTTGGTACGTCTCCTGTTTTGCGCATAATGCAGGTCCTGAATGAGATTTTCAGTGTATTGTGCCTGGTTGTAATATGCACTTTTGTTATCGCTAGTGGTGAAACAATCAACCAAACTGCTAATTCCTCAGGAAATACAGGAGGGCAAAACAGCACACCTCCACACTTGTTCTCTTGCTTAGGGTACATGATTGTTGATGCGCTTCGGCCATCGCGGAAGTACCTTTTTGGTGAAATCTGGTGTGTGGGGATGCTGTCACGCTCGATAGACGGACTGCATGGTAAGCAGCCTTGCAGTCAGCTGACTCTAAGCCATTCAAAAAAAACCCCTGAGATTATCTCCATCAAAATTCCAACAAAATAAATGGGATAACAAAATGTAAATTATCCAAGTATAAAGAGCATGACGCAACGTGACACCATTGTTGAGCGCACGGATAATGGACTTGCTTCATGCATTATGTTCAAGTCAGTTCGACATGCTCTGCTGGACTGGTTCGCTCAAGTTGCTTATGATGCAATCAAAGATTGTCTCCCTAACGAATATCTGGCTGGGCTTCCCAAGAACAAAAGGATTGATGCACTCTGTGCATGTCTAATCATGTGGATTCTGACTTGAATGACCGTCGTTCCACGTATTTTCCAGCTTCAAGCATGCATTTCTCGGTGATGAGGACTACAGTACTAAGGCATGCATCAAAACCGCCGGGAAAGGTAGGCACTAGCTGATCATTCGCTGACTTCACTGACCCGTTGTGCTCTCAACACTAGCACGAGGATGTCTGCATTGGTTCGATTACGTGCAGTAATTGACAAGGGACGAAATTCTCGATCCATTCGTGCAGTTGTTCAGAACTCTCAAGTGCACCTTTCAGCCCATGTATACTATCTTCAGACCACATTTTTTGTAGTCGCATCATGAGCACGATGGTATTTGATACTGGTGGAGGGTCAATCTGCGGGTGTCCTAAGACGTCTGGTGGTAAGACTATAGTACAGCCTCTCAATGAGTCAAGCAGGTATGTACGGGCAACACTTTTCCACATGGTCCTGGATGTAGCCAAGTTAGGCTACCAGCCCGGTTCTTGTGTACCACCTGAAAGTGTGTGCAACACAGAACCAGCTCACACGGGCAGAGGAGAAGCTCCTTTGAGATGATCTTCATTGAGAGATGCTACATGGAACTAAGAAGGTGAGGGTTATGCATAGATAAATTAAATAAATATCCAAATCATGGTTTGAAGTACCTCAACCCTTTACTATCCATAATCAATCACCCAGCACTTGTGCACCTCCAGGTCCAATCCAAAACCCTCGCTCAAACTATGAGACTGTCAATTTGGAATATGTGTGATGAAGTGTCCCATACACACCAGAACAAACATCATAGAGACCTAGGCCCAGGGTCTGCACTGTGGGACTGTCAAGGACTTGCTGCTTGCATGATAATTATTGTCTCCTTACCCACACCTAGTCTATCTTTAAATCTTGTCAGCCAACAAATAAGATGTGGAGAGCGAAAGAACCATACCTCTCTTGAAAAGATGAGAACTGCAGGGGTAGGATCGCAATCATCATTTAAATTTAAGAAGGATACGTGCACAAAAGCATCACTCACAATAATCATACATGATAGTGGTGAGAACAACCACCGCGTTGGACTATAAGATTAATGATTGACCAAGGGTATAAGCGACCATACAGGACGTGTAGTTATTCATCTGGATAAGCTCCAAAGCAGACTGCAGATCAGAGGACATGACACACGCAAGAGAAACAGCAATGTAGTGATTATCAAGGGTCAAGAGTTGAGCAGAGCAAGAGTACTAGTGGTTCAGCCTTGGGCTTCCATGGTAGTTATATCCTCTACCCGGCATACTAACTATTTGCTTCAAGACCCGGTTGGAACACATTCGGCAATTACGTGATGCAGAATGGAGGCACCGCGACAGAAGGCAATGCGAGAGCGTCTTCGTTGGCATGCAGGGAACAACGTTGTTGTGTATACAGCACAGGATGATTGTGGTCAAAAGAATGAATTGTGGTTTTCATGATCATACCATCTCCAGGGACGAGGGGTTCCTTGTCTTGATCCCATGTGAGCACGTCGCTCATGATGTACAAGTAGGTCAGCGACGTGCAGATGGCATTCAAGGTGGCACAAAGCCTTGAAGCTGTGGCACCAGAGCAGCTCCCAATCACAGAGGTCAATGCCGTGTTGCTACCATTCGTTCATTTCAAGGCCCTATAACAGATCTTGAACATTGAAAGGCAGCATTAAATACTTCTTCAATATGGTCACCTGCCACTTACAGGTTCCCAGGATCATCGGTGCATCAATTGAACTTGGTGCAGTAACTGCAGTTCCTAAAAATTTGACTGAGTCAGACCCACAAATGGAAGAGACACAATGGCATCTACTTTTTTTTTTCCTTTTTTTCTGTGGGAACCAGCTGGAATATTTTTGTACACCGTATATGAAGAGGTTTCATAATGGACATCTGAGTCACGTTCCAAAAAGGGGATCTGTCCTTGCGCATACAGTCGCATGTCACAATGGGATGAGCAGGTTACGGTCAAAACAAGGCCAAAAACCAACATGCACAAGAACAAGGAAGAGCTAGGGAATCAGTCGGGGTGATGGGGCCTATTCACCCGCCTGCTTCAATCTAACTCACCCATTGGTGTCCACAATCCAGACTGCTGAGGCACAAACCACCTTGACCCTAGGATGCACCTGACCTGACAACACAAGATGCGGCAGTGAATTCGCCAGCATAAACATCAAAAGCTGTGCCCTTGGCGGCTCTCCCGGCTGAGAGAGCCATAGAGGAACATGGCTGAGCAGTGTAAGCAAACCTACGTTTGAGTAGGTTTGACCAGCATGGCTACCTGTCGAGGAGGACCTTTGTGAGAGGGTGAGTGAGACCTTGATCCATCACCCTCCTGCCTGCACAGGTCGTGAAGGCAGTAACCTGTTGTTGAAGCCCCACAAAGAAAACTATCTGTTTTGCGCAACGACCTGTCACTGGGGACTGCAGTCGGGATATTGTTCAAGTTGGATATAGGAACCAGTATAACGTAGCAACGTCACTCACAGCCAAGGTTGTTCCAAGCCACCATAGCGAAACACAAGAAAGAGACTACTGACATCCTCCTGGATGGTTTTGGCAGGTTCGACAGAGTTTGAATCACTCTTTGTCGTTCACTGTTTCAAACAAAACACCATTGTCGTAGACACCTAATCACCAGAATGTCATGCAATGTCAGCGCTTCAGTTGTCAATTATTACCTGCTGAAAGAGATATCCAGTTCTCCTTAAAATCAATACATCATTCATGTCGACTAGCACGGTTGGCAGCACCTTTCAAATCACCAGGTACATGCCCTTGAATTCTTCCTTGATGATATCATACTAATATTGTTTCATACATCAACGAGATGCTAGTCGCTTGTGTAGCACAAATCTAACCGGGTTTCAGACTTTCAGTGAACACAAACACAGCATGAGTGCCTTGTTCATGGGTGCTTTTCCATTGAGTTCCCCTAGGAATTTTTTTGTGTGGCAACTCAATGGTGAACGAACCCACGAAAGTAGGCTGACCAGGGGTTCATAGTCTCCATGGTGAACAGTACTCTAATGATCCACAATATTCCTTCACCTGGAAACAATGCCACCACCTTGAGTCGCAAACCATCATGCTTGAATTCCCCTGGCACTGGCCCAGCCGTGTCGAGTACTGCTGCTGAAAGAGTCTTGTCATGTTGGAGTCTGTAATAATGGTGCCCCAGGTGACCAGCAGCCAACTAAGCCAATCCCTGTCTCAGTAAATGTCAAAGACTCAACAACAGTACTTGGGCTCATCGAATGTTCCAAAGTTAACTCAGCCAGATTTGTGCACTGTTTTTCACATACCAGGTTGGTCCCACCCATTAATCAAATTTCAGCATGCTCCATTATCTGTCAGTAGGTATCCCATACCCTGCAACAGCGTCGACAACAAGATCACTGTCCATCGGATATCCTTGCCTGGGAGCTGTGCCGTCTTTGAACCCAAATTGGACATTCAGCAAGATAATGCCAGAGGAGCCCATTCGAGCATTTTCACCAGGTTATGCCAACCATATTCACTTTCATACGTCAACAGTGGGGGCAGGGGGTCATTGAGGCACCACGATGGTGAAGAATCGCCCTGGCCTTATGCACTGCTATACTGATAAACTTGAACTCTTTTATACCTACAGCTTGGTCTCTGCGTCTAGCCCATCACAAAGGCATGGCTTTAGTATGTCCAATGATCCTAGTCCGCTCATGGGTGTTCTTGGCATTGAATTGAACTTTAATGGGTTCATTCGCATCGTACAGCCTACAGGAACTTTCGATATGATGTGTGCTGATTACAAGGCAAGCATGTAAATCTGGCAATTACTGTGTTATCAGTGGGACGATGAAAAAACAACCGAAATATGTCGCTCGGCTACACTCACCGCAATGCACAACAACATGGCGCCAATCACTCGGCCCCCTTATTATTCTAATATAATCGATCTATGCTGTGTTGACGATGCATCATTCTTTCTTCATTTTGTGGTTGCAGTCGTGATGCTTGCCGATATCCTTGGTATTTATAGCCTTTGGTTGTATGGTACACGATGTAGTATCCCTTGATGAATGTGAACAATGTGCTGATTTCTACCACAACCTTGTGTACCACCTGAAAGTGTGTGCAGCATAGAACGAACTTACACGGACAGAGGAGAAGTTCCTTTGAGATTCCTATTGTGCTTCATCAGATGATACATGGAGCTCAGAAGGCGAAGGATATGACATATGCCTCGCCTTCTGGGCTCTATGCAGTGCATAGATATACATATCCAGATTGGCATTCGAAGTACCACAATCCTCTACTATCCTCGATCAATGTTATGGGTCTAACATTTTTCTCCTTTATCTTATCTTTTGATCTTATCTTATCGCGTCACGTGATCTAATCAGATCTACTCGTCTAATTATCGTGAACGCTTTATCTAATCTTTTGGACTTAGAACTTTTCGTGCAACGGATGCTCACTTCTCATGGATCTAAGATCCCCTTTCACCTAGCACGGTTTCACATCTTTCACTCATCACTGTGCAGGTTACTATTCTCTTCCATTCTACATGTGTTGAACACATGTCATGCTTCTTAGGTTCCATTCTGCCACATCCTCATGTGGTCCTCATGTCACACTTCTCTTCCATTCCATGGCTATGTTTCCACACCATGCCTTATGCACATGCCCTACTATATTGTAGATTAGACATACACAGGTGTACACAACCATGTAGTATATAAACCCCAATACAATGGCTGGAGAACTCTAGTCTAGTTCTCTTGGTCTTTTCCCCACAAAGATCAGAGTAGCCTCCTCCTCTTCCTTCTTTCCAAGTCTACATGTTTTAGTGCAACCTTTGAGCATTACGCTTTTTGGGTTGTTTCAATCAATCACCCAGCGCTCATGCTCATCTCCAGTTCCTATCAAAAACCCTCGCTCAAACCTGACATGGTCGATTTCCCAACACTCCGAGTTGAATGGCCTCCAACTTGTCCACATTCTCTTCCATGGTCTGACCCTGCCTCAGGATGACATCCACAAATGCAATTGCAGACATGACCACATTTTCACTGGCAATGGGTTGTGACAATTCACCAAATCTGGTGTCAATCCCCTGCCAGCGGCCAGGGCAGTCATACAGCTCTCGCATGCTGATGATGAACTGAGGCATCATGGGGCACATGGTTACATAAGAAACCACCCCCCAGAAGATCACAGCACTTTATGTAGACTGATTTTGGAACACAGCAATGATGTTATAAAGTAAGTTTCTAGCAGTTCAGAGGAAAATATCCGAGTGGTTAGTTTTTGCGCACGCACTTGAGAGTAAGATGGGTAGGAGAAAGTGATGGTGGTGAATCGAAATGATGGGAAATGGTGATGTACACGAAGAAATAAAGAATTCCGTCTCTCACAAGTAGTTGCATGTACTGATTAAGCTGCCACTGCTTGGTCGCTTTGTACATCTCAACCAACTGCTTCAAGCTTTGGATGACAGCAAGAATGAAAAGTGTAGCACCGAGAGCAAATCGCGGGATTACAACAGACCAGATACTCAGGGATTGGATGTCGATCCATGAGGCATTGCAAGAAGAGAAATCAAGAACCTCTACAGTTGTGACTGGAGAAAAAGGTGGCAGAAGATGAAGGGCCACCCATGTGAGGTTGCAGTGACACATACAGTTTACCTCAAGACATACCTGAGAGGTAGGTATCGGGATTGTTGTAGATTCCTGGAAAAACAAAGGAAAGAATAACCTGTGGTACGTAAATGAACAGGAGGATACAAAGAATCCTTTTGGATTGATTCCACACTGCATACACCTGCAGGATCATCACCACTGTAAATAAAATCATAGCTGGGGGAATGGAATGAGGGGGTACAGTATCTCACAATCAGCAGCAGTGAGGAACACCGGGAACTCCCACGCAGTTACCACAAAGATTATTGTACCTTTGGAAAATATCCATGTCTCATGCTGATATTGTAAAAGGCATTAGGTTGATATGCTTACACCTACAGAACCATTATTAATACGGTTTGCAATCGGAATTTAGATGCATACATCTACCATCGGAAGACAGTCATTAGTGACAGAAAAGGTGCAAAGCAGAATGACTGACTCTGACAGGGCCAGGGACAAATGTACTACCAACTGTGAATACATCTGATCAGCTCAATCAACCTTTAATTTAAATCTGAACATACCGAGGCCACAAAGACTTGAGCATGGATTCATTGTTAGCTGTATAGTTTGATATAAATTACAGCAACTATAGACCTACATGGTATAACAAAGACTGATGTAGCAGACCTATGGGACTGTCAATTCGGAATATGTGCGATGAAGTGCCTGATACACACTAGAACAAACATTGTAGAGACCTGAGTCCAGGGTCTGCGCTGTGAAAGTGTCAGGGACTTGGTGCTTGTTTGATAATTGTTGGTTCATTACCCAAACATAGTCTACCTGCACATCAATATTGTCAGCCAACAAATAAGATGTGGTGAGTGGGATAACATACCTCTCTCGAAAAAGTGAGGACTGCAGTGGTAGGATTGCATTGGTCAGTTCAATCTGGGAATCGGGAAGGATAGTGTGCACGAGAGCATCACTCACAATAATCATAAACAACAGCAGTAACAATAATAACTGCATTGGTCTGTAAGATTAATCATTGATGAAAGCATGAGCGACCGCACGGGATGTATAGTTATTCATCTGGATAAGCTCCAAAGCAGACTGTAAATCAGAGGACATGATGTGCGCAATAGAAATAGCAATGTTTGGCCATTTAACAAGAAGCAAAGATCGAGAGTCGAGCAGTGCGTGCCACAGTTCGGTCTTGGGTTCCCATGGCAGATATATTATGTACCTGGTGTATTGACTATTTGCTTCAAGACTCGTTTGGAACAAAGTGTGACGTACAGGATGGAGTGGAAGGCAATGCGAGAGCTTCTTCATTGGCACATGGAGAACGAAATGGTTGTGTATATAGCCTACCACTGAGTCGGCACTCTACTAAATACACAGCACTTTCACCACTTTAGTTCATAAATGTTAGTTTCTATGCTATACTTACATCTGTGAAGTTGAACGAACAAAAATGATGCAGTGGTTCTGTTGATTGTGAAATTGGCCTTTGGTCACCCAACTGTCACTCGCTGAAAGTCTGCCGAAGCAGAGCTTCAAATATGACCGCCTGTGTTACAGTTTTCTTTCTTGCTTTGTCCTGTCTTCTTCTTGTCATACATCGTTCCCTTACTCATACTTGGCGCAGTCGGTCAGCTTCTATTTCTTCCACTCTTCTAATCATCCTTGCTGACCCTTCCGACTTTACTCTTGTTTCTCTCTTACCTTGAACACTGTTCCTTGGACTCATCTATCTCCTTGCCATTTCTCTCACAATGGCCTGTGTCCCCTAAACCTTCCATCTGATTCTCTCTCTTTCGTTTCCTTATAAGGAGCTTGGTCCGTGCACCCTCTTAGCTCATATATAAACCTACACCACCCCTTCTGTACTTCTCTATTCTTGATCTACGCTATACAAGCATACATTCTTGAATCACCCGGAAGTCTAGCTTCCTCTCCCAAAGTTCCTGTCCTCGTCCCTAAGCATGACTTTTGTCAACGCTCTCCTCCTCGTCCAAGACCTAGTAACCCTAGGCACCCTTGTACAAAGTCCCAGCACCCCTGGGCATCCTTGTCAGTCTCCTAGAAGACTTCCTTGTTCTAGTATCTCGTTATCCTCGCAGCTCCTCAGATGTCGGTCTCTTTGTGAGCATCACCTGTTGAGTATCCCTGTTGAACAAGACCATCTTGGTATGCTTCACGTAACAGCCTGACGCGACACATTCATTCAGTGCAATGATCAATTGCGAATTGCATGTGGGCGTGGTTGCTGGCGATGCAGCAGGCTGTCGAGGACCACCAACATCCTGGCCTAGAAAACAAGCCATGGTTCACCGGACTCTTCGGCACTTCAAGACAATGCACCACTGCTGTTGCAAATTCCTCATCAGTAGAATTGGCAGTGCCAGTGCTGCCAGTCTCAGGCTTCAACCTCAACAAATTACCCCCATGTTCTGAATTCACCATTCCATCACATGGTGGATTTCCCCTTGTCATTGAGTGCTAGCAGTCCTATGTCTCACAATCCTTACACTCTGCATAATAAATTATAATACTACCATGTCCCCTCTTCAATCCTTGATGCATAATGCCCCACCTCATATAATGCCTACTCAATTATCTTGGAAATGGCTCTTACAATTCAGGGCAGATACCTCCCAATTAGATACAGTACATACATACATGCAGGAGCTCTCGTAGCCCAATAGACTTGTCTACACCAAAGCTTGGCAGTGTTTGAACCAAGTGGTGTGACAATCGGTGAGAATTCGTGACGATTTGTGACTGCCGACTCAGTGGTAGGTGCCGACTCAGTGGTATGGGATAGTAGCACGGGACGTGTGGGTTTGATTTAGGATCATGATCGTATTACCTGCTGTGGCACCAGAGCGTTCCATTACCGAGGCCAACGCCACATTTCTAGCACTCGTTCATTTGAAGGCGCTGCTACAGACCAAAAACGCCAGAGGGGCCTCATTGTCGCTCATTTGAACCTGATCAGCGCTCATTCCATGTCCCCACTCAGCCTAGGGGTACTTACGAGTGGGATCACAGTATGTCCTAGCTACCCACTCCTGCCCGCCCAATTCCAATCCGTATTTTATGCTGCACTCAACAATTGATGAAGTATTTCCTCGTAGAATGCCTTGAGGTGATACCCTCGGGTGATCCAGGTCAACCTACCAGTAATTTTGGGGTGGTGGCCCGATAATCAAGAATTTGATAGATGACGAAAATCGACAGTGCCTCCACAACAAAACCACATACTTCACCTCCACCGTCTACGGCCACCTCACATTAGTGTGGGAGCTGCGGAAGTGATGCAAAGAACCACCTTTCTTCTACCCATGGTGATCTGAACTGTGATCATCAAGAAGCGTGCTGTGTCGTGGAGCGGGTCAACATTCTTTGAAAATTGAAATAATGTCAACCTGTGGATGCTTGCGCACCTCTGGGTTACACCCCGGGGCCCGATAGATACTGAAATCGGGAGGACAAGTCCGGGTCAGGAGCCTGACGCGACTGGTTCAAGCATCTGTTCCAACATCGGTCCGAGAAGACTCATGTCAGATGACAAACTATTGAGGAAATGGCCTCAAGTAAGCCAAGATCCAC
>JBBPSC010000855.1:0-13526 GCA_038093395.1 Baorangia bicolor
GATGGCTGCGTCGTGGTTCTAAGAGCCCATCGCAATGTCGCCCAGCTTCTCCAGCTTCTTGATACAACGTTCTCGAAAATCTGAAGGAATTAGCTCCGGCTATGTTGCCTTTACAACCGCTTACCGAGTTCCCATTGCGCTCGCTCACCGTGGGCACTCACAATGTCTCCTAGCTCGCTCTCCATCTGTTGGAAACACTCGACTCCCTCCGTGATGCAATCGTCCCCTTCCAGAACGTCGCAAATCGCTCGATAAATGTCAAACCTCGGAACCTTGAACTGAACCGAAGAGAGAGTCGATATCGAGATGCAAACTATCACGTGAAGCATACCTTGGCGGCAGCACCCAGTGCTTCGTTTGCTGAGCCACGAATCAATATTGTATGCGCCCACTTGATTAGTATGGTATTCGGAGTCGAGGGACCGAGGGACAACGCAGTGGAGTAGGCTGCGAGTGCTTCGTCATGTTTCTTGATGTTTGTTGCCTCATCTCCAATTCTTTCCGGCTTCGATACGCATCGACTCGCGAACTCTTCACTTGCAGCGTCACAGTAGTCAGAGGGAAGGATATCCCAGAGACTGCGAAGGATAATCGTCTCGCCTGCGCCAGTCGCAAGGTCGTAGTCTGCTGAGATGACCATGAATTTGACATTATCTGTATGCTGGATGACAGATCCAATTTGCTTGTGCGTCGTAGTGTCCCAGAACGAGACCGATGAGTTTGCAGAGGCTGCAATGAATGTGCTATTGCTCGCCAGGGCGATGCAGTTGGGATTCTCGCTGCTGTGAATGGGCCATTGAAAGAGCGTCGTCCTGGTGGACACATGAAGACAGTTAATATTCCCATCGCGAGATAACACGAAGAGTTGCTCGCTATCGCTGTCCCAGGCAAGGGACTGGTTGAATGATGAGTTGACTTGGATTGGGACGTCAACGAGGAGGCGGCCATCCTGACTGTCGTAGACGTGGATGGAGTTCTTGAGGAAGTGGCTCCACGTGGCAGTGGCGATGAGGCATCCATCAGGTGAGAACTTGGCCGCAACCACAAATGAGTCGTGCTTCAAAGGACCAAGCAGTCGCTGGCCAGTCGAGAGAGACCAGCCTGACGCAGACAGTCCTGTCATTGGATCCAGTCACAATTCTTGTCCCATCCGGAGAGATATCCACCGCGAACACCGCATCGTTGTGTCCCCGGAATTCGGTCACCTTTTCGTCGTTTTCTGCGTTCCAAACCATCACCCCACTCCTTGATCCACTGACGAGCCATTTGCCATTTCGTGACACTGCGATGTTGTAAACGGTACTCCGTGCATCCATTGGCGTCCCCACCTCCTTGCCATCTTCTACTTGCCAATATCGAATCTTCCGTTCATTGCCGCCGCTCACAATGTGTTCCCCATCAGCGAGGAATGCGACCGACCGTATCAAATCTCGACCATCGATTTTGATCAGTTTTGCTTCCCTTTGGTGAGCAGTGCCGGAGGAGGAACCGTTTTCACTCGACTCTTGGGTCCTCGTCAGTATCGCACTCTTAAATGTCTGGCCCAGGTCCTCACCAATGCTTGACCGCCGGCATTTTCTTTTTCTCGAAGGCATGCATGCCCAGTCGTCTACTGCCATTCTCGCCTGGTATACACGTGTCTCCTTATCGATATCAATCAGTTCACACACTTATAATCATATCTAGGCGCTTGCCCTCACTCCAATGGATACTTGTTCTTGCCGTCGTGGTGGTGACCTCCGAGTTGTTGACACGGAAAATTGCTCTCGCTGTTGTTGGGAGCAGGCAGCAGTGACTGAACGAACTACGCAGCGATCAGGGCACTCGAGGTTGGTGACTTGTAGCGTCGTTCGTGTTTGCCAATTTCTATTACATCGACCCTTATTTCACAAATGTCGCTTCAGCCAAACGACCGGATCTGTCTATCTGAGCGCGACGTCTCCAACATATGTCCCTGTGTTGCGCTACCGCACACCTCGTCGAACACAAGCAGTATGGTAGCTCTGCACTGCCAGGACCCGTTCATTCTCCCCCAACGATTCAGCCTCGGTGATCACATGATACCAGAACTTCTCACTGCGTAGGCATTTGCTATCTTGACCTCCGACGCACTGGAAATGCAGCACTCTATTGTTTTTTCTTCTAGGTTACTTCGCATTCTTCTCTTGCCCTTGATAGCAACGATAGACATGTGCTTCGAATCCTGGTGTTGTATGGTGCGTTTTGTAACTCGCGCACGTAGTGTGGGGAACAACCACTAATTCTCTTCGTCGAACGCACCTGAATTCTAAGCATGGAAACCAATAGCGGGCGATGCGAGATGAGAATCGAGTACTCGCATCAACGATGGTGCAGTTCATACCTGAGGCGCTTCGAACGACACACCTTTGCCTCCAGAAGAAGGAAAGGAAAGTGTTGTGTTCGACAGTACTTGGCAGCATTTGACGAGGAATCCAACACGTTGGTTGTTACCACCCAGATCCAATTGCGTCAACAGGTGTTCGATGATGCAAAGGCATGCTTCAGAGGTATCCTAGCTGCACGCAAGCATTGAGACTGTCCAAGAGTTGTTACTCTGCTATGACCCTTGACGAAGCACCAAGTTCTCCGCCAGCAGATTTTGACGCCAGATGTCCTCCAAACTTTCATGGAGCTTCTGGACCAGATTATCAGTAAGCCAAGAGGGAATTTCGCGCAGGCGATGGATGGCTTGGATTGTAAACTGCAGTGCGTTCATGCTTACCCTCATTGTGTATGTGTGTTGATGCTTCCGCAGAGGAGTTACAGGATACTCTCATCGGACACCTTGGCCTCATCCTCGTCGAGCGAGGCTTACGTGGATGCTGGACGTTACTGGTAATTCTATGATGCTTGTTGTGGACCAAGTTAATATGTTCTGCTTTCAGACCTTCACCATCTGACTGCATGTCTTCGAGTCGTAGCAACTCTTTCCCGAATTCAAAAAGGTAAGTCTTCTGTACTTTTACTATCCTGTACCAATGATATCGATGCTGGGGGTCCTAAAGCGAGAATTGCATGCGCCGCTTTGAAGCCCAGGCTCCGTGAACTAGCGGGAGAGCATGATGACCTTGTTGGTATGCTCGCCGTTGAAGCATTACTTGCTTTGTATGATCCAAACGAAGAAGGTGAATCCATTATCCGTCTGGGTTTAGTTTCCATCACCTCACCAAAGATACAGAACAACTCAGCGTTGGTCTCCGCAACCCGAACTTCCGAGTTAATATGGTCAGTACCTTGGTTCGCCTGAATCCGAACAACAACCGCACAACCTCTAGCAGCACTGAGCTTGCTGGTTATGAGATCTTGCGTCATCTTTTCGGTCTTGGTGAGTGACGTCACACGAGACGTTTGCCCGACTCTAACTTGTATCAGATGCTGAGGATCCCAGTGAACCACAGAGGAAGCTAATTGGGGAACTAAAGACGGTGATTGTGACAAGCAAGGCGCGCGAACGTATGACGCGTTCCAAAATTATGACCTGAGCTCACCATGAGATAGCTCCTAATATATGTGCATATCTCTGCGAAATCAACGTCTTGGACGTCTTCATTGATCTGTTGCAGCGTAGAGGTAGCGCACTGCTTGCCACGTATGCATTAGCTACGTGCTTAAAGTACTGTGAGTTCTATCTCATGTCTCGCGAATCTGCAATGCTGAGTGTACATCAGACGACATGAAGGAGGATGGACCGTGGACTCGCGAGTTTATTGACAAGAGTTTAGATCACCTGCGGAATTCTCAGTGGAAGATTCAGAAAGTAGGTGTAACGATCCTGTCTGCATTGGCTCAGACTGGTACGGATGCGGTTCCCAACATTCTGGATGAATCTTGAACTCTGACCATGTCTCTAGACTACGGCGCAGTCGCCATCAAGGATCGCTTACCCGAGATAGTCGAGATGCTCCTGCCAGCTGGTTATTTATCAATGGCTTCGAGCAGTACAACTGTATCGGGTTCTGCTTCCCCCTGTTTGGGCGGGGCGCAAGCAACAGAGGGAGAAACGTTGTGACAGGCTCGGGCGCAAACCATGTTACCAGAGTCGCCGTCCAAGCCACCTTTATCGAAATTTGGACCCACATCCGCGTTGCGCATCTTGGCTCAGAATAACGAGTATTCAATGATACTGTTTGGAGAAGCGGAGCTTGCATGACGTTTGATTCAGAAATGCTACGCGAGCGTATGGGTGACACGTTACAAGCGATCGCTGTAGTGACAATTCTGCCTTTGGTGCTGGGTGCATCGGCGCTCACGATTGTCGCTGTCGTGGTGATCACCCCAATCTACCTCTCGTTTGAAGCCTGCAAGTGAGTGGGAGAGATGCTGGCGCGATGTGCTCAGGTTACTAAAGTGCTGTCGTAGGTTCTTCAGATGGCTCGTAGCACGCTATCAGCACTCCCGTACCCTCAGTAAATTGCGTGGGCGTGAGAGCGAGGCCCCTCAAGGCGGAGACGGACATGAAGGTGACCATGGTGAAAATTAGGATGGTCAGGGTGGCCAGGAAGCTGAGGCGGTTCAGCGCGGAGATGAGGGTTCTCAAGAAGGCGGTAACACCAACCATCGTTGAAGGGTCATTGTCGGTCTCCGTTAAGATGGTGTACTCTCGTCTTTATATCATTGCTTCTTGTTATCATCGCCTGGCCACCGAAATATGCAAACATCGTGCATTGCAGTCACTTCCACTCTGCCCTATCTTTAAATGGCTTTGCCAGGGTCCGACAGCAACAAAATTCATACTCGCAATGAGGCTTGTACTTGTGCTGCCGGACGCCGATCCAGGAAGTCACAAGTATCGCGTGATGGCTGCGTCGTGGTTCTAAGAACCCATCGCAATGTCGCCCAGCTTCTCCAGCTTCGTGACACAACGTCCTCGAAAATCTGGGGGGATGCTTGAATTAACCCCAGATATGTTGCCATTACAATCACTTACCGAGTTCCCATTGCGCTCGCTCACCGTGGGTACTCACATCGTCTCCTAGCTCGCCCTCCATCTGTTGGAAACACTCGACTGCCTCCGTGATGCGATCGTCCCCTTCCAGAACGTCACAAATCGCCTGATAAATGTCAAACCTCGGAACCTCAAACTGAACCGAAGAGAGAGTCGACATCCAGATTCGAATTATCACGTGAAGCATACCTTGGCGGCAGCACCCAGTGCTTCGTTCGCTGAGCCACGAATCAATATTGTGTGCGCCCACTTGATTAGTAGTGTTCGGAGTCGAGGGACCGAGGGACAACGCAGTGGAGTAGGCTGTGAGTGCCTCGTCATATTTCTTGATGTTCGTTGCCTCATCTCCAATTCTTTCCGGCTTCAATATGCATCGACTCGTGAACTCTGACGGTAGGAATTGAATACACACTTCTGAAGCGCGACACCGAAACACACCAGTAAGCCAGTCCGTGAGTAATTTGTTGGCTCTCACGTCCTCAGTCACGGTATTTGCGATCTCAAGAAGAGACACGGCAGCGTCAATTATGCGCTCTTTGGCATACAGGGCTTCACATTGGTGTTTCTCCTCGTGCGCACCGAGGAGCTGGACAAGGCTATCGGCTTTTTGTTTAAAAAAACGGGAGTCAGCGAGCTCAGTGCAGAATTCCTGGACAATTTTTTCGAGATGCGCATTTTTGCTGTCTAATGGACGTTGGTGTCAACGACACATGAATCAAGGTGCTAATAAACGCACGAAGGGACCGGATAGCTTCATCGAGCCCATCCTTTTCCACCTTGATGCGCCGTATGAGCCGCTCAAGGAAAATCTGCAACAGTCAACAGAGCGATTTGCCATCAAGAAGGAAGCGAGCTTCTGATGCAAGTGCACTTACATCGTCATAATAGGACTCATAGATATTCCGCAGGGTGATTGTCCTGCCTCCACCGATCACAATGTCGTAGTCTGCTGAGATGGCCATGGACTTGACCTCATCTGTATGCTGGATGACAGGTCCAATTTGCTTGTGCGTCGTAGTGTCCCAGAACGAGACCGATGAGTTTGCAGAGGCTGCGATGAATGTGCCGTTGCTTGCCACGACGATGCACGTGGGATTGTTATTGCTGTGGATGGGCCATTGAGAGAGCGTCCTCCCGGTGGACACATCGAGACAGTTGATGTTCCCGTCGCGAGATAAGGCGAAGAGATGCTTGCCATTGCTGGCCCAGGCGAGGGACTGGTTGAGCAACGAGCCGACTTTGATTGGGACGTCGACGAGGAGGCGGCCGTCCTGACTGTCATAGATCCGAACAGAGTTGCGCCGCCACGTGGCAGTGGCGATGAGGTGTCCATCGGGTGACAGCTGTGGAGTTGTCGTGTTGCAATGGGCCGAGCAGTCGCTGGCCAGTCGAGAGCGACCAGACGCAAACAGTCTTGTCACCCGATCCAGTCGCGATTCTCGTCCCATCCGGACAGACATCCACTGCACGCACAGAATCGTTGTGTCCTGTAAACTCGATCACTTTTTCGTGGCTTTCCGCATTCCACACCATCACTCGGCCTCTCGTCCCACTGACGATCCACTTTCCATTTCGCGACACTGCGATGTTGTAAACGGTACTCCGTGCATCCATTGAGATCCCCACCTCCTTGCCATCTTCTACTCGCCAACGTCGAATCTTCCGTTCATCGCCGCCACTCACGATGTGCTTCCCATCGAGGAACGCAACCGACCATATGTCATTTCGACCATCAATTTCGACAGGTTTTGTTTCCTCCCGGTGAACAGTGCTGGAGCACGAACTGTTGTCACCCGACTCTTGGGCCTCGTCAGTGTCTCACTCTTAAATGTCCCGTCCAGGTACCCACCAATGCCCGACCGCAGGCTTTTTCTCGAAGACATACTCGACCAGGTATCAGAGCGATGGGGAAAAAAGGATGCTCGGGCGTTTACTCGCGGTACGCCATTCTCGCCTGGTATACACGTGTCTCCTTATCGATATCCATCAGTTCACACACTTATAATCATATCTGGGCGCTTGCCTCACCCCAATGAGTACTTGTTCTTGCCGTCGTGGTGGTGACCTCCGAGTTGTTGATGGGAGGGTACTAAACGAGCTACGATCGGGCACTCCAGGTTGGTGACAAGCAGTGCGTCTGTACTGTCGTTCGTGTTTGCCAATTTCTATTACATCGACCCTTATTTCACGAATGTCGCTTCAGCCAAACGACCGGATCTGTCTATCTGAGCGCGACGTCTCCAGCATACATTCCCGCGTTGAGACGCTGCACACCCCATCGCACACAGCCAGTGAGTATGGTAGCTCTGCTCTGCCAGGACCAGCTCAATGTCCCCCAACGATGCAACCTCGGTAATCACGTGGCACCAGAACTTCTCACTCCAGAGGCATTTGCTATCTTGACCTCCAACGCACTAGAAACGCGCACCCTGTTGTTTCTTCTTCCATTCTTCGTATACTCTTGATAGCAATGATAGATATGGCGCTCCGCTCCACAGATGCTGCGTCAGTGTGTACCTCGCGTACACGGCGTGCGGAACGACTCCCAATTCACAATGTCCAGTGTCACCTGCACACCAAGAACGGAAACCAATAACAGAAAATGCTTGAGAGTGTAAAATGAAGCATGGGCAGCCGACGCAAATCATGCAATACATATGAATGACGTTGCACTCATTGCTGCGTACCCAGGTTGGAATACTACTTTTGTCATCTTAATGTCTTCTTCAAGGTGAAGACGGATCAGAAACTTGCAATAGCTTTTTCGCACCCATGGGTCAGACCACATGAACCACGAGACAGGCTGTTGCGCATACACACTCAACGTAGACGACGCCTTCAATGGTCAATTCGTGTATCAGCCGATCTTCCAATCGAATTGGTGAGTTGCCAATCTCGGCGATGGGATTGATGAGAATTGAGCATTCAGCATCAACGATACGCATGGGACGCATCGACCGCCACACTGAATTCAATATAGCGGTCCTCACGATGCCTTTCCCACTAGCGATCAAGGTAAAAGAACTAGTCAATTCTTTTCACTTGCGTTTCGTGGACATTGCTGCTGGACGACGAGTGGCTGTTTTGAACGAACTCTGGTTATGATCAGCAATGCACTTCACTAATTTAATCCCAGGACACACTGGCACCCTTTTCTCCCCACCAACATTTCACGCAACACTCGCTCACGGCATGTTCTGTTGTGGCCTAGTAAATGCGTTGTGCCACCTCATATCAATATACATCAATGAAAAAAATGAATGTGAATGAACGGAACGCGAGCAGCAATGTACGCCCCAGTGTTGTTCCTGCAGATTCATTTATGTAATACTTCTTCACCTCAGAAAGATAGGGTGCATGAGACTTGCACTTGATGGGGTGAAAGCCACAGTGGCGGTGATTGTGATGTTCCTTGAGCTAGGATTCATTGACGGCGTTGTCGTCATCGCGAGCCATGAAGAAGATATGTGCGCATTGAGTGTAGGGTGTGAGCATGGACATATCCGGCCCAGTCTGTGAGGTTTGTGTATTGCTTTACCCAATTCAGCGTCAGAGAAAGGCACAGCAAGCCCACTGAACCTGCATGTCCAAGTACTATCCAGATTTCCCATTGCAGATGACATGCATCTCGCCTCGATGGCGCACAATCAACCCTCATCCACCTGTGCTTCACGCACGGGTGAGTGCCGTCATCTTTGAGCAGATATGCGTGCGTTTCATAGCGTGTACTCCCTGGCTACCCAGTCTCTGCATCGCTGTTTCCCTTTTTCCACTTCTCAGATGGGGACAGTTCCGATCTGTTTCCTTACCTATTTGTGCACGACGATGCTGACGGGAGCTCTAGTTTAGTATCATGTGTAGGAATGGTGGCAGGGGAATCCATTGGGCAGTGCCAAGCAGTGGATTGGTATTTGAACCCATTTCCCCCGTTTATCTGGATGATGGTTCAAGTGATCATCAGCGCTACTCCAAGCTCTGAAATGAAAGAAGAGATTTCAGCGAAGGAAATGGAAGGTGGGACAAGACAGTGCGTCCTTCAGTACACAGACTCCCCCGGTACTTTTCCGCCTTGGAGACACAGAATGTACCATGTGGCTCGGCAAGGGTGTCGAACGTGATGTACTAGCCAGAGCCAGAGCTAGAGCAGCAGCGATAGTGGTATGTACCAATCGAGCTCATGTAGTCATATTTTCCGATCCACACGGTCACCCCGAGTTGACAATATCACACTGCACATGGTCACCCTGGGGTGGGCCCAGTGGTCGAGTCAGGGATGGTGGAACATGGGCAGATGGGCCCGCGCATTGAATTGTACATATGACAAATACTATAGACGAGTGGGCCGCTAGGTTATATTTTGGGAGTGGTAATCGGTGCGCCCACTGGGTAAGAATCTAAGATATCAATGACACACGAGTAGGCCCACTGAGATGTGCTGTGGAACCAGTGCTGCTCACAGGCGGGCCCATTGGGATATCTGGGAGTGTTGTTTGAGGGTATGTGCTATACATGGGAGGGCCCACTGGGCTATCTCAGAGGGCATGCGTTGTAGGTGGGTGGGCCCACCAGAATCTTTGGAAGGTATGCACTGTACACAGGGGGCCCACTGGGATATTTGGGAGACTATGTGCCATATGTGGGTGGGCCCACCAGAATCTTTGGGAGGTATGTGCTGTACATAGGGGGCCCACCATCTACAGTGCATATCCTCCCAGATATCCCACTGGGCCCCCCTGTCTATAGTGCATACCCTCTGAAATATCCTGGTGGGCCTGCTCGTGTATAGTGTACACGCTCCAAGATACCCTAGTGGGCCCATCCGTGTGTAGTATGCGCGCTGTGAAATACCCTGGTGGGCCCACTCATGTATAGTGTGCGCACTCTGAAATACTCTGGTGGGCCCATCTGTGTATAGTGTGCGCGCACTGAGATACCCTGGTGGGCCCACCCGTGTATAGTGTGCACGCGCTGAGATACCCCTGTGGGCCCACCCACATAAAGCATGCGTGCTGCGAAATACCCCTGTGGGCCCACCCATGTATAGCGTGCGCGCTGTGAAATACCCTGATGGGCCCACTCGTGTATAGCGTGCACGCTGTGAAATACCCTGATGGGCCCACTCGTGTATAGTGTGCATGCTGTGAGATACCCCGGTGGGCCCACCTGTGTAAAGTGTGCATGCTGTGAAATACCCTGGTGGGCCCACCCATGTATAGCATATGTGCGCCAAGATACCCTGGTGGGCCCATCTGTGTATAGCGTACGTGCGCCGATATACCCTGGTGGGCCCACCCGCGTATAGCGTGCACGCTGCGAAATACCCTGATGGGCCCACTCGTGTATAGTGTGCACGCTCTGAAATACTCTGGTGGGCCCATCCATGTATAGTGTGCGCACGCTGAGATACCCCAGTGGGCCCACCTGTGTATAGTGTGTGCGCGCCAAGATACCCCGGTGGGCCCACCCGCGTAAAGCGTGCGCACTGCGAAATACCCTGGTGGGCCCACCACGTGTACAGCGCACACTGTCATAGATAACTTCGTGGGCCCACCTGTATATAGTGCATAAGCTCTCATATATGCCAGTGGGCCCCCCGTGTACCCCCATCATATCTAGAATTGTGTCCACTGTACATGGGCGGGCCCACAAGGATATTGATTATCGCATGCACTATACACGAGCGGGCCCACCAGGGTATTTCGCAGCGTGTACTCTATACGCGGGTGGGCCCATCAGGGTATTTCGCAGCGCACACACTATACACGGGTGGGCCCACCAGGGTATATCGGTGCGCCCACACTATACACGAGTGGGCCCACTGGGGTATTTCACAGCACGCACGCTATACACGGGTGGGCCCACCAGGATATATGGGAGGCTACTTACTATACACGGCTGGGCCCACCAGGGTGTTTCGCAGCGCTAACACTATACGCAGACAGGCCCACTGCAGTATTTCACGGCATGCACACTATACTCACGTAGGCCCACCAGGTATATTGGAGGCTATGCACTGTACATGCGTGGGCCCAGGGTGTTTCGCAGCGCGCATGCTCTCCACCATGGGCCCACCATGGCATTTCGCAGCGTGAACGCTACACACGTGTGGGCCCACCAGGGTATCTCTGAGGCTATACCTGCATGGGCCTGCCCAGAATATGTGGGAGGCTATGTGCCATACATGGGGGGCCCACGTGTATATCTAACAGCGCATGCGCTGTACGTGGGTGGGTATATCAAAGTGCATACGCTGTACAGGGGGGGGGGGCACCCAGACTTTCAGAGGGTGTGTGCTATACAAGGGGGGGTGCGGCTGGGATACATAGCATGTGTGGGGACCTAGCGCAATATTTGGCAGGCTATGCACTGCACATAGGGTGGCCCACCAGGATATTTCTGCATTACACATCAGCGCACCCACTGGGATATGCCAAAGACTAGGCACTCTTAAGAGGTATGCAGTTGCGGAACCGTAGCAATCAATAGACAAAGTTACATGTCCAATACACGGTATAAATTATTACGCTGGCATTCTATTATATCCATCCTGTCCAGTAGTCCCCTTTGCTGCTCCAATATACTCTGCTGCAGACGACAAATCTCGGCATATCATCGCTCATATTCTACGACTGCCCACTGAAGGGGGGCATCCGCCTGCTCGCTGTAAGGCACAGAGCGTGCGCGCAGCATGTCGACCTCCCATGGAACCAACAAGACATGATCTTGGCATCGCATAACACCAATTAGGGGGCGAGACAAGGAGTCAACAGGGTACTTACCCCATGGATTCAATCGCAATTGGAGGAGGGTGCGCTCGCGCCGGCGCTCAGCACTCTTGCGCAAGGCTAGCGCCTCTACCGGATACACACCGAGTAAAGGGCGTAGCGGAGGTGATGGGAGAGTTGGATGGACATTCACAAGGTCATGGGAATCTTCTTCCATTGTTTTGCTCAATTGCCTTCTTGCGAGCGGATGGGGCGCTTGTGGTTGTGGAACCTCGATATCACTGAGGTCGCCTCGATACTCTTCTTCCATTGCGGTATGCAATTGTGTTCCTGAAGGTGGACTGGGCACTGGTAATTGCGGAACATGGATGTCGCTGAGGTCGCCTTCATACTCTCCAGTGACTGTTCTTGACGGCCCAGCTGGAATATATATTGTGGATAGGTCACCTTGATACTCTTCAGCATCTATTCTGGATGGTCCCCCAGACGGCGCAACAGGAACGTGTATGTCGGAGAGATCTCCTTGATCTTCGTTTGGCGTGTGGATAAGTACCACTCCAGGTGGAGCTTGCGGAATTGGTATGTCAGATAGGTCACCAGAACCCACTGCATCTGTGACAAGATCATGTCAGTCGGGCTTACAGTGTAGGTGTACGAGTCGTCCTTACATGGCGAATCCACCTCCATATCCTCCGCGCGATCACGTCTCACTTTCGTCTTCGCAGATTTTGCCGGACGGGACACAACACGACCAGAACGTGCAGAGCCGATGCGTCGTTTGGCTGGAGGGTTGGAAGGCATCACCTTCGCCTCCGATTTCGGTGGAGCAACAGGATCCACCGATGATGACGACCCTCTGGTTGACAACATATAGATTTCGGCTACAGAATGGTTACTATGATGAAGAATTAAAAGGGGGCCAGCGTACCGTGGCGAGAAAATCGAACTTTTCGACTGTCAGATTGCATAGGGAGGCGCGTCTAGTCGCGTTCCAGGCGCGTGGAATGTTGGGAGGCACCACGGAGCCATTGTTGGACTTTTTTGGCAGGCGTGACGCGCACTTACAACGTGGGAAGGTCGCGAAACTCAAAGTGGTCACCACCCGTGGGAATTCCATCGTTGAACGCGTCGTTCACTTCCTCCACAGCGCCCACCAATCCACTACGCGCCCCATTCCCTTGTCTACATACCATGTACTCCATCGCGGTCACAGCAGTTCTCCAGAGTCAAGCCGAACTCATGGAGAGCATTCTACGGAAGTACGTGCCACATCTCGACCAGTGGTCTACAGCGGTGGAGCTCATCGAGCCAGCCTTGGTAAGTCGCGTCGTTTACATTATCGATTAGATACAGGCTGGCTAACTAGTATTAGACAACCGTTAGAGGGGTGGTCCACTTGGTGGACCAAGTGCCACCCCTGCTCATCGCCGTCGATCAGTTCTGGCGTCGAGATGGCGCCCAGTTCCCTGACTGGGAGAGGATTACGCGATGGCGACATCAAGACCTGTCTGGTCATCCCTGGAGCCGGCCAGCAAACCAGCGGCCTGGCGCTGCGCCTGTGGCACAGCCAGGTGAGTCCACCTCTGCGCAGGTGGCGGTAAAGGTGGAGCAGCCCGGTGAGGAGGAAGAGGAGGACGAGGACACAGACCAAGAGAAGGATGAGCCCCAGGAAGAGGACGACGTCGCAGAAAAAGAGAAGGATGATGACGCTGACAAGGAGAAGCAGAAGGACCAAGATGAGAACATGGACAAGGACGAGGATGAAGATGAAAATGAGGAGGCCAAGGAGCAAGAGCGACGCCGCCAGAAGAAGGGCAAGATGAAGGCGACTCAGG
>JBBPSC010000856.1:0-12612 GCA_038093395.1 Baorangia bicolor
GACAGACCGCGAAAGACGAGTTCGAGATAAGATCAGCGATTGGGGTTTCAGGCCATTCTTCTTCCGTCGGTCCGGGTGAGGGTCCACCGTGGATGCCTTTCCACGAGGGTCTCAGAAACGTTCGCCTGCAAACCCGTCTGTAAATGTAACATGCCAAGATGATGACGGGTTGAACTAGGTAGCCAAAACCACCGCACGTCAAAACTGCACCTCTGTAAATCTTAAGTCTATAGAGGGTTACGGACCACATGCAGAATAGCTCGTGTCTGGCAAGCACGCCAGCGAGACCACCCCGCTAAATGGTTCGATCCTTAGTCGAGGCGTCTCTTGGGCAACCAATGGCCCAGTCACTTCTGCTGCGGCTCCGGGTTGACAGCTTAGTGCTTGCGGTTTACAGAAATCATCATGCGATTGGTAATAAACCTGGAGTGGGCCATAAAGGTACTCACAAGTTGAGTACCACGTCACTAAAGAAGTTGAGGGAGTTTTTGACCGGCGACGCCACGTTGGTGAAAGATGGTGGGAGTGACTGAGTGCCGAACTCTTCGCCACCCTGCTCCTGTCTGGAGTCCACTGGCTGGCTTGAAACTTAGTTTCGAGTCCTCGCGGCGCTGTCTACATATTTGGCAAGATTTTCCTAGTGGAGTTCGGAGACTGGACCGCTCTTGAAGTTACGTAATAATAATTTATTTTGGGTAAATCAGGTGTTGCTACGCCACTGACTGCCAGTTGACACGCTCCTCCTCGTCCTTTCCCTTTCCCTTCGCAGCGCTGAAGCATGTCTAGATTTGTGCGCGCTTCCAAGTATCGGTATGTCCAAATCTCACAGATCCTCTTTCGCCGCCGGCATCAGTCGTCATTCTTCGCCGCACACGTGTCCACTTCCCAACCCTCGCCTGGTCTGATCTCAATCATCTCATTACCGCGTCCTCAGACACGTCTTCGGACAAGCAGCCAAAAAGGAATATAGCTACGATAACGTCAAAGTCTCTTCCAGCGCATGGGACACCAACCTCATCGCCGCATCTGCGGTACGAACCATCTGCTCCGAGTGCATGCCAGCTCACCAATCTTCGTACAGCGTTACATCAGTATTAACTGGTCTGCATCCGGTGGTGGTGCTTTTGCCATACTTCCGCTTCCATCCCAATTTGGTTCAAGTACACATGACGTTCCTTCGAAGCTCCCCGACATCATTCCCCTCGCCCGTACACACACAGCAGCTGTTCTCGACACCGCCTGGTCGCCTGCCAACGACACTCTCGTCGCTTCCGCCTCCGAAGACGGTACTTCTCTCCTTTGGAAAGTCCCTGACAACCTCTTTGATGGCTGGACCTCGGACGCTTGGGAACCTAACGACCTGGAGCCTGTCGCAAGGGTCGACGTCAGCCCAAAGAAAGTTGGTCATGTTCTTTGGCATCCAACTGCCGCCAACGTTCTCGCAACCGCATCCGGAGAGCACCTCGTAAAACTATGGGATCTCGCTGATTCATCGCGTCCTCGTTCCACCTTGAACGGCCACGGTGATACCATCCAGTCCCTTGCATTCAACGTGACCGGCACCATTCTTGCGACCACATGCCGAGACAAGAAACTTCGTCTCTTTGACCCCCGCACCGGTGCTGACCCCGTCCGTGTCACGGAAGGCCATGGCGGTATCAAAGGCACCAGAGTGCTGTGGATGGGAGAGCATGATCGCATTGCAACAACTGGTTTCAGCAAGATGAGCGACAGGCAGGTCAGCGTTTGGGAAACCGGAGGACTTGGAAACGTGAAAACCCTCACGATCGACCAGAGCGCTGGAGTCGTCATGCCATTCTGGAGCGACAATGGCATTCTTTTCCTTGGTGGGTTCGCGTGTTTCCTGATGCTCGTTATGTTCACTGATCGCTTCCACCACAGCTGGCAAGGGGTCTGTCATTTGCTAAGACGTCGGGTTTGTTGCTCACTTGGCGTTTGACAGAGATGGAAACATCCGGTATTATGAGTATGAGTCCGACTCGTTGTATTCCCTTGCAGAACACTCGACGTCGAACCCTCAGCGTGGCATGTGCTTCCTTCCTAGACGTGCCTTGGAAGTCTCCGAATGCGAAATTGCAAGAGCATTCAAGGTTACTAGCAATGGAGTGGAACCGATCGCGTTTATCGTTCCTCGCCGGGTAAGTGTCATAGTTGGGTTCAGTTTCATTTCGCTCTCCATACAGCCACGTGCATGCTAAGCTGACGTATTCCACCCAACGCAGGCTGACTCCTTCCAATCCGATATCTACCCGCCTGTGCCATCTTCGGAGCCATCCCTGACTGCTGCCGAGTTCTTCGCAGGCAAGACGGCCCCGCTGAACCTTGTTAGCCTTGAGAACGGCGCTGTTTTTACTGGCAATGACACACCACCCCCGCCAGCTGCAATTTCTGTTCCGCCTCCCGCACCAGCGCCAGCGCCGTTGCCTGAACCGACGTTCACCCCTGCTGTGACAAAAGCGGCGACGATAACTCCCGTGCGCGCCGATTCGCTTCCAGCTAATACGCCAATTGTGGACTTTCCCGAAGACCACGTGCGTCCTTGTCGTCTAAACGTTGGTGGCAGGTCCGACACTCACTGTCTTCAGAGAGATGCTGGGATCGAAGAGGAAGTCGATCGCCTAAACGGAGAACTGCGTGAAGCCAGACAGAAGATTCGTAACCTCGAGCTTCAAGTGGAGGGCTTGAAGGCTAACGCGAGGAAGGCCGCGCAAACCTTGATGGAGGGATAGATCTACCGTAGAAAAAGCATACCCAGTGTAAAAGACGAGATCTGTTTAGCTTGTAATTCCTGACATGATATATCACGAATATCGCCCCTTTTTTTCTGACTGCACACGAGGCTCACGGAATGTGTTGGAACCAGGGATTGCGCTGACTAACTTGAATAGTTGACACACGTGCGACTCTGAACCAAGCCCCCAGAAGTAGCAGCTAGGCGAGATAATATACAACGTATGCAACTTTAGGCTACGACTCGTTTCGCCCTTGTCATCATCCTCTTCGACGTCTACCGCGCTGCTCATTGAATTCTCGCCCAGCCCTCGCGATAACTTCGGTATACAGCCCAGCTCGTTGACAGAGTCAGTGTCTTATCGGCACCGACTCACTCAAAGTTGGACGCACGCGGTCCGCAAGGAGTCATTCAAAGTGTCTCCGTAGCAGGCCCGTCCAACTCAATCTCTAGCGCTGCATGACCCTCCTCCATGCCTACTTCGCCCTCCGCGACCAGCAAGCGTTCCAGCGTCTCCTCGAGCGGGACCGCTCAACCGCCAACCCGCAGGCCGGCCAGAGTACGAGTGCTAGCCAATCGTGGACGCGCAAGAACATCGCCTCCGCCCTCGAGGTGAATGCGTTCGACCATCTCGGCCGCACGGTGTTGCATCTCGCATGTGCGTCCATCGAGCCTGCGAGCTTGGAGTATGCACGCACGCTGCTCGCGCATCCATCCATCAATGTCAATCTTCCCGACAAGGAGAACCATTGGACTGCGCTCCATCGGGCGTTGTATGCAGGCAATGTCGAGGCTGCGTGAGGGTTTTGTTCACTTTATCGTGGGCGTAGCCTGGTCTGCTTACCTGGGTTGTGGTAGGATAATGTTACTCAAGCGCACGGACATAGACACGTCTATCAAGGATATGGAAGGGTATACGGCGTTTGATCTCTACAATTCAACCATCCGGGCTGCAAATCCAACGTCACTCGAAGATGGTTGCGCCGACTTGCTGACGTGGGGTGCCAATCGGTGGGTTCTCTCGTGGACAGAGTCAATTCCAGGACTGAATCGTGCATGACGATACGTATTGCTGTTTGTCTCGTGAATCCACGCGTGTATACACGCATCGTTCGCGACGTGCAGAAATGCTGCTCTAGGTCTCGGAGATAGTAACGACCGTACGCACCCAGACCATGTTGTCATTCTCAAGAAAGATGCACCACTTCCCGCCAGTCGTACGCTGGAAGAACGATTCCGCCCGGTCAAGGTGCGAGACGTCAGCATGTCGAAGTTGCATACAGGTAGGAGGTATGATTTGCGTGTTTCGGGACTTACACAACGTATGTGCAGTGATTCTTACAGACGAGCCGCGCGACAACGTTCGTTTATGCGGATTCGGTAGTGGTGGACGGTATGCATCCATGTATATCTCATTTTGCGCATCCATCTCTGATCCCCGTCGTCATTACTTTCAGCCTCGGTCCCTTTTCTCACACGCTTTATACTCCAACACCCTTCGCCCTTTCCTCACACTCTATTGTGTCGGTAGCCCTCGGTCAAGACCATACTCTTGCCCTGACGAGTGCAGGAGAAGTTATCAGCTGGGGATTAAATCGATTTGCTCAGCTCGGATACGTCGTCGAGTCGGGCCAAGGAGGTTCTGTGGACGAGTCAGTTCAAACGACACCACGCAAGATTAGCCATTTGAAGAAAGAGTTCCTCAAGGGCATCGCCGCTTGCAAAACCGCAAGTGCTTGTTGGTCGGATAACGACGTGTGGACATGGGGCACGAACAGTGGGCAACTGGGTGGGTTTACCCTTGTGGAATGCATGTTGAGCGAGTTTTACACGCGCCTCCTGCGTCCCTCCAGGATATAGTAAAACGGCGAGTCCTGTCCAAGTCCTCCCTCGCAAGGCATCAATTATCACGCAACCAATCCGCGGCATTGCGATGTCGGTCAGTTTCTCGATCGAGTCCAAAGTTATGCGTGACGGACCTAATGACGCATTCTGGCTTGCTAGGAAACAGCGATGACCTGTCTCTTTATGACTGGGGAGGTTGTGTGCGTATGGAATGGCGGCGTTTCGAGGATAAAGTACGGGAGCGAGTATAGCTTATTGGTGTATGCTGATTTGGTTTTCCAGTTTCCCCGCGCATGCGTTCCCATCTGGCATTTCGACGGTCTACCGTCCGCCTCAAGCCGTCCGTGGTCCTGCGATTACGAAGCTCGCTTGCTGCGACGACTTGTTCGCAGCTCTTTCCTCGAACGGCGAGGTATTCACATTCTCTCTCCCGACTGCCACAGAAACAGAAGGGAGTGTCCCTGGGGTGCACGCTGGTGGGAACAGAGGCCAGGTGAAACCCCAGCGGGCGTGGGCATTGAGAAGGCAATTCAGCAGCGTGCGAGTGCGTCGTCTACAACTGGGGCTGTCGTCTGCTGGACTTAATGCTCGTCTCCTCATTGACAATAATGGCGTGCGCGCTATCAGGACGTCGACATTGGTGGCGACGGCGCTCTGATAGTGTGCACACAGTCAGGACATGTATTTGTTCGCTCTCGAAACCTCAAGGGCAGCACGACAAGTAACGGGACAAAGGCATTCAAGTTTCAGCGCGTCGCACATGTACAACGAGCTGTTGCGGTGTGTGCCAACAGCACGGGTGCCTTTGGTGCCCTTCGAGTTGAATACGAGCCGCCCCCGATCGGCGTGACCGGGAGACACCTTTCAGCCGACATGGCTGCGATTGCACCCTATATCTCTGATGAAGCCACAGTTTTAGCGCCTCAGGACACGAAAACACCATTGGACGCGATCATTGGTACCGATGATGATTTAGAAGACTCGTCGATCCTTGACGACATCGGCAAAGTGGCCAAGTTAACGACCGTCCTCTGTAATCAGATGAATCGAGCAGAGTCATCTGCAAAGGGCAGCAAGCACGGTGCAGACCTTACCGTGCGCATCGGTACCAAGTTCGAGATACCCGCACACCGTGTCGTCCTTGCAGCGCGCTGCATGCCTCTTCGTGAGGTACTTGGTGGTCATGGAGTCCTTTGCGACAAATCCTCCAAGATCTCTGTGACGTTCACCCCGCAGCTGTTGGACTCGTCACTGATTCCTCCGGTACTCCACTTTACGGGAATCACCCCCCTTTCGTTGCTTATCCTCCTTCATTACCTATATGCCGATGAAGTCCTCGCGGTATGGGATCGTCGAATCGGATCGCTCTTCGAGGTACAGTTTGCGGACTTGGGCTTATCGGCAACGCAAGTAAAGGCGGACCTTGCTATCCTAGCACATTTGCTTAACCTCCCGCACCTCACGTCGGCATTGCAATCCGTCGGGAAACGCGTTGCAAAATCGTCCTCCGGTGGTGATTTTCAGTGGCTTTTCGACCAGGCGCAGCTCTTAGGCTCATCACGGCGAGATGTCCGCAATGACCCTCTAGCACCTGACGTTGCGCTGCACCTCGCCGATAAGACCATTTACACGCACTCTGCTGTTCTTTGCGCACGATCTGCGTTCTTTGCCGCTTTCTTTGCCGATCCCGACTGGACTGTTCAAAGGAGGGATGATGCAGGCGTGGTTGATGTCGAGATGGGACACCACAAGTGGCAAGTCATGCAATTAGTGCTGCCGTTTGTCTGTTTTGGTGAAGAGACGATGTTCGAGACGCTCGGTGAGTTATACTGTGGGTTTAGCAACATCGTCCGTGTTAACCATCTTGCAGAATTCCTGGACAATGTCGATGAAATGCTCGAGTTTATGTTTCTTGTGATATCCGCCGCGGTGAAGCCGTCCACTCGCCCCTTGCCTTCAGAATTATTGATTCTATTTTCAACTAGAACGAGTTGCTCCTGACTCGACTGGTCCTCTTATGTTCTCGGGTTGTCCTTAAGTATCTGAATGTGTACAATGCGTGTTACCTTCTCACGGATGCCATCCACTTCAACGCGGTAGATTTGGTGGATCGCATCCAAAATTACATGACCGCCAATATCGAGACGCTACTCGAGTCGAGGATCCTCGATGACCTCGACCCTCGAGTGGTGCGTAAGCTCTCGGAACACACGTGCGCGGAGCAGGCAGCCCAGTCTTCTGTGTCTCGGTCCGACAAGCTGGGACGCGCGGCGCTAGAGAAGCACAAGGAATGGCTTGCGTTGCAGGATATACCTGTTCCCATCATACCCGGCCAGAAACTCGGGCCTGCGAAGGACATGCCCAAGATGTCACCACCTGGCTCGGCAAAGAAGGTCGCGGGGCGACAATTGAGGCTGCATTCGCCAACCATGAGTCCGGTGCTTCGTCCGTCGTTGGCGCCACCGCCGCCGCCGGGAGATGAGATTTTCGCGATGGACGATGCGGACGGGGGACCACCTCTCAAACTGAATTCGGTGCAAGCGTTTAGAGGCAAGGAAACGCTTGTTTCAGTGACGACCGCTGGGTCTGCAAAGCCGGGATGGAAGAAGAGTCCGGCGACGCCTCGGTGAGTAGTTCGTGTGTACGTCTTGGCTTTTATCTTACGTTTGTGTAGCACGGACCTCAAGGCAATTATAGCGGAGGCAGAGAATGGTAAGAGGCAGGTGCATGTAAGAACGCTCGACAGTGAAGGTTCTAGTCTCAGCACCAGCGCGAGGCTAGGTATCGGCGACACTACTAGCGCAAGCACAAGTACGATTACAAATACACCTACAAACGTTGGTCAAGGTGCGGGTCCGTCGCAACAAACAGGGCTTATACCTGGACAACGCTGGCGATTGGACGCTCCGCCAACACCACGTCGCGTGCCGTCAGACCCTGCGATGCCCCCCAAGCCTTCTCCTTCCCCTACGCCGACGCCAAGTCGTACAAGCACCGCTGCTCGAGTTACTCAGACCACGCAAGCGAGCCCAGGTCCCCAACGGCCGATCATGGGTCCCGTCATCACGCCCATTCGCCAGACGCCAAGCGCGTCTGGGTCTACGAGCACTCGCGACAGCTCGCGGAAACCATCGTGCGTGCCTGTGCTTCTTCATGCATCGTTCGTAGGGTGACGGTCGTTGTTTTTATTTCAGGCTGGGTGGTGCATGGACGCTGCCGCCCGTACAACCGATCGCGGCGCCGACGGTGCCCAGTCCGACGACGACACTTTCGTTCGCGGAGATACAGAGGATGCAAGAGTTACAGGGGACGACGTCTACGCCAAAGGGCAAACGTTCGTTGCGCGATATCCAGGAAGAGGAGCGGGCACGTCAGCAGGAGGATGATTTCTTGAAATGGTGGGCTGCGGAGGAAGAGCGTGTGCGGCTTGAGATGTTGGAACAGGAGCAGAGGCAGGGCGCCGATGCGGGGGCTACCCGTCAGAACAAGAACAAGGGTGGTAAGGCGAGGCCTCGAAAGGCCAAGGCGGAGACACCGTTCGAAAGAAATCCATCTGGCGTGGTGACCCAGCAGCGGGAGTCGCGTGGCCATCGGAGAGTGCGACGGAGGGAGGACGCCAATGATTAGGTGCACACGTCATGAGAACGTATGGAGAATATGGTATAGATATGATATGGTACCCGCATGGTGAGTGGGCCAAGTTCATCCAAGCCTTGGGATGATATGAAGTTGCCACCAGACTATGGGATATGGGATATAGATTTGCTACGCACTCTTAAAGGTTACCTTAGGCGTATCATTGTGCATACATGGTTACTAATTAGTCATATATCTTGGTTCTACCTCAGTGACTACTTGCCTGAGTATGTATTCTACATGGACAATTCTATGAAGTTGCTATGAAGCATCGTCATGAAAAGGTCCTTTTGTCACTGTCTCATAATGCCACTCAACCATCCTGAATCTCAACGAGAACTTCGCTGCAGTGGATCAGGAAGACGAGGTTACTACTCACGTTGCCGCTTCATACAGCACAAGATCTCGGTGTCATTATACTTCACCTTGACGACCTCTCCAGCTCGACTATTCTCATTCCACCATGCTTGATGCACCGATTGGTACATCGGCGAGGAGTACAAGTCACTATCACTGACATCCTCGACTTTCCTGGAACCGTCGTACCGCTGCCCACACTATGCGTCCACCCGATGATCTTTGCCGAGAACTACGTGTCTCGCCATTCGCGGACCGGGAGCTGTGGTTGCATTGTCCGCTGAGTGTGCACGGGTGGTGCCTGAACAACCTGGTGGTGAGAAAGTAGTTGATAGAGAGTATAGCCTTGAGTTGCCAGTATGCCTCCACAGCTGTCGCAGCATTGGCGGAGACATTCGGCATCATGATTTAAGGAGAGCGGTCGGTGATGAGGCTCAATCACTACGGAAACCTAAATGTGTTTAGGCTAGGAATATAAATATACTACCCCCATTAATCGATCAAGCTCGTGCCCGTGGGTCCGCATACTAGGTGGTACCCCAGATGAATAATTCTGTGATGTTGACTAATAAAGGTCAGCATTCATCGGTACCAGCCCTTTCCCCCGAACAATATCAAATCCTGGTATCTCCAACGGTGAGCGTTCTCGAACTGAACCCAACACTCACTACACCTCAGGCCCAGGTATAAACCATCCTACAGTTCCGCGCGATTGACCGTGATATGGTGTCGTAGTGTGAGATTCCAGACACGATCCACGACTCCAGGACCCTGAGACAGATCATACTAGCTTCCGTTCTGGAGGTATATGTGATTAGGTAATCGTGGTGGCTGTACTTCGATGCTAAGTGTCTCGTGCTAAGTATGGGTACTACCTCTGGTACGCGCAGTCTCAGTTCCTCGGCCCCTGCAGCGGCATCGCTCCTGCTTGCTGTGGTTCTGGGATGCTTCCACAGCCTCTCTGGTCCATCTACGACACCTCCGATTGGTCGGATCCGGTCCTCACGCGACCATGTGGGTTGGTGCGCCACTCGGCTCGTTTTCGCTCGACTGACTTTTCTAGGGTTCGTTTTGAGTTTTCCACGTCGACGGGGTGGGTTCACAGCCATTAGGGGCTTATCTACGTGTCTGGAAGGTGGCTTGGGAGACCGGGTGAGTTACAAATTGTCTTGTTGTCGTTGTACCGCATCTCGCCTTCAGCCAATGGTTTCGATGCGCGTGACGCAGCCAGCGCCGCTCGTTGCGCCATCCGTACTATCTCGTCTGGTATCCTCTCTATCGTCCTGGCCTTTCCTGTCACATCCTCGAGTCGCTCTTGGTTGCTGGCTGGTCTCGAGCCCTTCTAGGCGAGTCCTTCTGACTCGTCGACCCCACGTGTTTGTGGGCGTGTTCTGACGCGTTTTGCGTCGCTTCAGGCCTGTCCCTGGCGTCCTCGCCACCCTCTCGTCCTCTCGATGCGTCCGTCTCGCTGCTGGTAGGTTCGATGTTTCGGCTCGCACTTCGGCTCTACTCCCCCTCGAGTATGACTTTCGGGGGTTCATCCCGTCGTCGCGTAGGCTTTTCGGCTGGCTCGGGCAGCTCAGATAAGTTGTATGACACAATCTTGAATCAGTCTGGAGGCTGACGAATCTCGTCCGCAGCTACAAGCGCCTCCAGCGCAAGCCGTTGTGACTCGTTGGTGTCATTCATTGTGGGGATATTGGCAGCCGCTTGTGTGTTTCTTATGCTCTCCCTCTCGTTCTACGTTGAAGTTTCGCGTGCTGATTCTGCTAGGACGTGCGACGACGAGATTCCTTATTGGCATTCAAACTTCCCTCTTCTTATCGTTTCTCTTTCCATCCCAAACCACTTGTCTCTAAGAGCCCCGTGGATCCGCTCGTTATGAAGCCCGCGATGTTCCTACAAATTTTCTACATCCAACAGATGCAGTGTACTTGTTTGGTTGAATCATGCTCACCGGCCATACAGCAATCGTTTCGGGCCATTGACTCGTCCATATCAGAGATGCAGTACTGTTCTCCTTCTGCTATGCTTTCGCGAGATGTGGAAAGATATTCGACCTATCATCTCTAGGGAGGAGAGGCGTGTCAATACAGATGTTCACATCGCTAACACAGGCGTCGCAGAGTCTCACTTATTCCAACCCCAATGACTTGGCCCATCAAGGGCTATCAAATCTCAAGCCTGCGCTGAGCGAGAGGTGATGACTAACGCTCACTTACGATCACAGACACATAACGACCCCACTTCCTGGGAGATCCGATTGACTCGGACTTTTTTTTTTTGGCCCATGTCAATGATGTTATGGAAGGAGTACAGCATCCAGCACACGAGACCACTGTTCATTCGACGAGTACATTCCTGCCAAGACCATAGCTGTGCGTGGAGGAAGCAAGAAGGAGTGACAACCTTTCCTGCGAACGTATTCAACTGTTAAACAACTTGCGGCAGTTGCTGAAGGGACTTTGTTGTGCAACTCTCGTAGATTCGCTTGCATTGTCAATTAAATTTAGATTTTCAGGTGTCCACGGCGAAGACATGATGAGAGGGTCCGGGTAGCCGCCTATATTCCGGAGAAGAGCCGAATAGTATGGATGGGTGGCGCTTTCTCAACAACTGTGCAAGTCCATATGGCACCAGTTAACCCACGTCGAAAAAACAGGCGATTCGGCTAGAGAAGTCAGCAGAAACCCCTTGAAGACACCAAAGTACAAAGTACGCGTGCAATGCAACAACTTACCAGGCAAAACGGTATATCCTCTGGTTACGAGGTTCTGGTAAGCTAAGCTAGTACCCTGTTTAAGCTGGTTGCTCATATGCATCTCACGACTGCCCCGCCACCAAGCAAGTTGCCGTCATCTTGATCGTCTAGTCTCGTAGAAGTCGCGGGAAAAAAACCTTGTTACTATACATCATTGGCCGCGGCTGCTCAAAGGGACTGATAAAGTTTTGTAGGTTGGCGCTGCCGAACACCCTTGAATTCGTCTTTGCGGAAGTGAAGGAACGTCTGTTTGTGACACAACGTTGTAACTACTGACCCTTTACGTGGCAGAAAACCTGTTACCGACAAACAACGTCATTCAAATGCCTACTTGTCAAACCTATGTGTACTCCACAACCCGAAAATTCGACGCCAACTTGGAGGAGGGCGGTGGTCGTCTGCTTCGCGCCAGTTTCAAGTTCCAGTTGTTGATGGTTGCCTACTGTATCAGCCACGTGATTCGTCAGCAAATACTTCCAAGGTTGTCACATAGCTTGTCGGTGTCTTTGGAACAGGAACCAATCCCATCGAGGGAATTACTAGTATCCCCGCCAGTGTGGAAGCATTGAGGTGAGCCTATCTGCAAAGCGGTATGTAACGTTATCGCTTGACAGTTCTACCGCAGGTCATTGATTCCGTGATCAGCCGAACGAAGGTAGTAAGCTCAAGGGGTGGGATAATACTTGGCCTCTAGATAAGGTTGGACGACCGCACAAACCAAAGTCTTACATATACTTTGTGTCGGGTGGGTGAAATTCACTCTTCAGTCTCTCGACGGCTCGCTCAACTGTCGCAGGGAGCAACTGTGCGCTTTTTGACAGATCAAAACGTCTTGATCCAAGCATATTCTCTCACTTCATCTTCTGTGCGATCAGTGCCTCCCATGTCTGCGTTCGGTGCCGACAGGCTTCCAGTGTTCAAGATCGCCATCTCTGCTTGTAAGTTCATACATCATCCCCAAGGATCGAGTGTATTGTGCCCTCACATTACCACACAGCGATGTCATTGGCGGTCATGGTCGTAGATTTCGTATGGCTACTACGTGACGAAGTGAAATGCATATGGCCGTAAGTTTGTCCCTTTTTGAAGCTCGTTCGTTGAAGCATCATAATTCCAGGAGGGTCCGTTCTTCTTGGTACGCACGATTTTATGTGCTTTCCAGGTACATTGGGATGGCCAGTCAGATGTGAGTGGGATCTCCTAGACAGCGTGTTCCGCGTTGTCATGCGAGCGCGTCTTTCAGATTCAACGTATACTTCAC
>JBBPSC010000857.1:0-13509 GCA_038093395.1 Baorangia bicolor
GCATTTCTCTTACTGATTGCGCGCTATACCAGATCAGACTAGCTCGTCCTATCATACTTCCACAGGCGCGTTATGCACATGGCGCGTCACGGAGTTTGCCTGGTCAACAAGAAAACAAGTCCCTTGATTTGCGTGTTTTCCATGCAACCGATCGTATGGTCTCACTGACGCCTGGAAGGTGAGGCATCCCGTTTTCGCTGCCGGTCGTGGGCCTGGAGCCGAACTACCGTGCAAAACATTTTTGGCTCGGAGCTCAAGTGCTCAAAATTGAATAGCACCACCTTCTGATCACAATCCTTCCAGAAGCGATGCCTAAGCGTTCCATGTTCCGCAAGGCCCATCCACAATCCTGTGCGAGCGCTTTTTCTTCCTGCACATGAATTCATCTTCCTTATCGTCACGTCCGCGAAATGGGCACTCAAGTGGTGCGCAATGCACGAGGACAACCGGGACCATGTCGATGATTATTATAACCAAATCGCACCCTGGTGCGAACCCAGCTTTTCCTACACGAGGACAGCTACATATAGTGGCAGCAGGATTCTTTATCGACTCTACTCGCTGGTGAACTTTAGGCCCCCATCATGCAACTTGAAATTTATCATCTTCTCCTCCTCGCGATCGTTGGGATAGGGCAAGCCCTCCTTCTCGCTTTTGCATGGGGTTTCCTCGGCGCAGTATTGATACGTGAACCTCTCACTCTTCCTTACTTTGTCGCACACCTCATGTTTATGAATCCATCGGAGGCCACACTGGTCGTTACGCTCGTTGGCACGGTGTTGTCGGTGGCGACCACTTCGTACGTCTATATCTCAAGCTCGCGGATAGCATACATTGATCGTGCCATCTCGCAGTTGCTTTTCCATCGCTCTTAAGGAAGCATTGCGGCACCGCATGCATAAGCCTATCTCATTGATCAAACTCACCGGCGGAGTCAGTTTGGCTAGGGGTGGATTCGTGGTCAATTTTCGTCACATACTCACGACCTTGGTCACGATCGGCATGTTCGCGCTGACAAAGCTGATGGTGTCAAGGTATGCTCCACTTCACTCCTCGATCAACTTTCCCTCATGATCTTATAGTTGGTCTACCCTTCTGACCCCGACGCTTGTTGCATTGAATATCACAGCGACGGGATCGGAGCTCGATCTCAGTAGTAGTTATTTCGAGTCACAACTCCACCAACAGCTTCTGTCGAGTGGGAATGCACTTCGTAAATCGTCATTCTTATAACCATCAATTTGCTGTTGACTTTGACTTTAGCTGCTCAAGGCAATTCGGTCGAGATCATCGACACTGATGGTCTCCTCAGTGGTATCGATACTGCACAATACAGCTTCGGGGTGTCGGGAGTACTGGACTTTAATGGAGTCATGTACAACGTTTCGACTGGTGTGTATGCATCCCACTCCTGCTGTGTCAGTGGCTCACGACTATCAGGTGGAGTTCTCCCAGTTGCACCCGGCTTCCTTGGCTCAAAGCAACAGGCGCAACCGAACAACACTGGTCTTAGTTTTGTTGGAGGGTCTGTTCCGACCAATCTGCAATCCACCTATTTTCCGAGTCTTTTCAGCAACTACACTTTACTGCAACAGGGTCTTACTGCAGACGTGACGTGCTCTCAGATTCTTACTCCAGGACCGCAGGCGGGCAATGTCACCACTGCTCAAAGTCAGATTCCCGTCTCTATTTTTGGTGGAAATGCTACTTGGTTGTTAGCGTGGGCTTATAGCATGACCTGTAATGAAGGTGAGGGTCTGCGCCATGATATTATGTACTGTGGCTGACACCGCAGATAAGGAAATTCGGCGCAACAGGACTATGTGACTCGCGGGAATGGTCAAGGACTCCCTCTTTCGGCATCTGGTCTTGTGTATTCTCTCATCTGTCCTTATCCTGTCGGGCAGACTCAACTCGATTGGACCCGATTTAGTGAGCATAATCATTGTTTCGTATTTCATTTGGGAAGCTAAGGTTTGGTCATAGACGTGACTTCTCAAGGGACTGAGAAATATTCATTTTTGCAGTTGACAAGTTGTGAAGTCGTCCCAAAGTTGACCACCTCGCTCGTTACCTACACCTACGGGACCTTGAATGCGACAGTTGTCAACTCGACAAGATTGACTTCCAGCAATACGAACCTCGCGCTATTCTTGGCTTCCATTATAGATTACCAGTCCAGGAACTCCCAAGGTTTGGTGTCGAACTCGATGGGTGACGCCCTGTACTCGATCGTTGTCGCCACCAACACGACTACCAGCAGCAGTGGACCTATGGACCCCCGTTTGATAGAAGAATTGGTGAGAGTTGCTACACCGGCTGACCATCACTTCGTTGAACACCCATGATACTATCAGGAACAATATTGGCGTGGTGTCATCGAGTTTTCTGGAACGGTGGGTTGCCACTCGCCCTGCGGTACGAGCGACTGACATCATAAGGGTCTAGTATCTCCGATCTGGGTTTTCCGCATATCCGATTACTATTCCGGCTAGCGGGACGACGGGAGTCGCCGGAAACCACACTGTCACCACCATAGGATGGTCCAAGCGATCGCCGACATACCTCTATACCGTCCTTCCCGTGACGCTATTTGCTGTCCTCACGTACGCTGCCATTGGTTATGCTCTGTGGTACATCTTCGCGGAACGGAGTAGCCGGAAGAAGTTTACGACGTTTGATCCAACGGACCCACTCCACCTGATCATGGTGTCGTCGACGCGCGTGTCTGCAGAAAAGGAAGCATGGAACCTAGAAGGAGAGACGCTCGGGGGCTTTGACCCGCGAGGCATCCGGGAGAACGAGGAGCTGCGAGTGCAACTCGCTGACGTGCATAGTGGCGATGGACAACCACGCAAGCGTTTCATGAACTGGACTGCCGCGAAGCGCAATGGTAATAGACTTGTGTCGTCCTCGAAGCGTTCCGTGCCGTCACTTACTTTATTTTTTTTGTTTCATCTAGACACTCAGCCTCCAAGTTGAGCCGGGGTCAGATCTGGTCCCTGGTGCCTCAACCAAAGGTCACGAAGGACGACTCTGATATGTACGCGATAACGATTCAGGGATTGAGGAAAGTGTTGGATTTGGGGTGTACACGCAGTGTCAACGTACTTGTCAATTTTGGGTTCGATGTTTGGGATTGGTTTCTGTGTCGTGATTCCGTTGTCGTGTATTTAGTCGACGAATCGTGCTATGTACGCTGGTTCGTCTCGTCGTCTGCCTGTCGGTCTATGGAATGTGGGATAGCTTTTCTCTGCATAGCGTGATCCACGCGGGTGTGGCTGTGATGCCTGACGTCAAGTTTTATTCTGTTTCATGTTGAAGTTCGCGTGGGCCCGAGCCTCCGCTCCATGGTCACACCGTTGGAGGACGAATCCAAGCAATGTAGTACGGAGTCTCTTCCGACACAGAGGTTCGATCCGTTTTCGAGGTCGATATACAGGACTTAATCTTAATTCATAGCAGGCACTCCTGGCAAATCCAGGCATTTCACCGTCCTCGCAATCGAAAGCTCTGCGGACGATACTTGCGCAGCGGTCGTAACGTCGTCACGGCACGTTCTTTCGAACGTAGTCATCAAACAGCACGAGTTGTAAGTCTACCTCGTCTCGTGCGCGTTCGCTATTGCCGCACTTGTACACAGGCATGAAAATTTTGGCGGTATTCACCCTACAGTCGCGATTGAAGGGCATCAACGCAATATGGTGAGCACATATTGATACGCAGCGCGTCTGGCTTCGTTAAGAGGTTCATTTATGTAGCCCATCACAGTTCAGAGAGCGCTTAAAGAATCAGGCATGTCGATGCAGCACATCGACGGGGTTGCCTTCACGAGAGGACCTGGTGAGTCTGGACTAACGGACTCCGTGCTCTAACAGTTGAGACTGAGAAATAGGTATTGGTGGTTGTCTCAGCGTCGGGTCAAATGCCGCCAAGACGCTTGCTGCTGCACTTGGCAAACCGCTCGTCGGGGTACATCATATGGTGAGGTTTGATTGATATGTATGTATGTTGGAGTCCGTCCTCTCATTGTACCTGCAATGTCCCTTAGCAAGCGCATGCACTAACACCATTCCTCACGTCACCTCTAGAAGAGTGTCCTCAGTTTCCGTTCCTGACATTGTTGATATCGGGTGGCCACACCCTACTCGTGCTCGCAACATCTCATTCGTCCTTCCGTATCCTGGCCAATACTGTCGACGAAAGCGTCGGTCGCACGTATGACAAGGTGGCACGCATGCTGAAGATGCCATGGGGCACGCGAGGGCCGGCTGCTGCGCTTGAAGAGTTCTGTCGCGACGAGGTGGACGATCCGAGTGTCCCAGAGATAGGACCGTTTTCGGTCCCGATGCCTAGACAGCTTGGGTTCTCGTTTAGTGGTCTCCATTCGGCGGTGGAGCGGTATATATTTAGGTCCAAGGTACCGCTCACCGAAGCACACCGACGCGCGCTTGGACGTGCATTCCAGGATGGGGCAGCGCGACAGCTCTCCGACAAGCTCGTGCAGTGCCATTCCATGTTACAAGGAGAGGGTATCGATGTACGACATGTGGTGGCTAGTGGTGGGGTGGCTAGCAACTCGTTCTTGAGAGCTAGGTTTGCATGTTTGTTCTATCGAGGAACGGTTAATAACGGCGGATCTCGTAGACTCAGGGACGCGCTCGACGACTACAGTCCTGAACGGAGAATATCGCTTATTTATCCCCCAGTCGCGCTTTGCACAGGTGAGCTACTTCTTCCGTTCGCTCGCTGTATATACTAACGTCCGTTTCAGACAATGCCGCAATGATCGGTTGGGCTTCTATGTATAGATTCCTTGCTGGGGACTATGATGACTATTCTGTGGAACTTCGTTCTAAATGGAGTATCGAGGCACTTCCGGACGGCTGCAGGCACCTTTTGGACCAACTGTAGTTGCAATCTAATCAAGATCCCCAACTGCAAGTTAGTATTAGCCAGACTACAGAACGTAAGGCAAATTTACCTGTATCACGGTGCACTCGGATCAAGTCGATCTCCTCCGTCTTACTATTCAAACTCGGTAACGAACAACCTTGAGCGTTTCGAGTGGCATCCTCCCGCGGAATCAACTTCGGTTAAGGGGCGTTTCAAGTCATTCAAAGTTCTAGAACTCAATTGGTCGGTGCCTTTCGGTAGTACAAGCGCTTTTTCTCCGTATTCGGCGGTGTTTACAATGCACCGGGGACAAGTGTTTGACTTGTTCATAATATGTGGCGTTCAACTACCGATAAATTGTCAGTGACAGGGATCAAGGTGCCTGTAAGGTAGTGTCAGATTTATCTTGGATAACTGGTCAGTGGCGGATCCGATTGTATAGGCGTTACCTCTGCTCTAGGAAATGGGACCTCAGGCATCGGTCCCCTGGTGAAATACCGAATCGAGAGCGGGGAATTTATCACAATGAAGACGTTGTGTTATCATGGCGCCCCTTGGGACGCCTTGATAGAGCCCCAATTACCATTTTATCCGTAAGCGGAAGGTTCCATCCGGCAAAACGAAACAGGGTTGCTCCACATCGACACAGCAGCTCAAATGAGCTGCTGCTCAGCCTTCCCGAGCTCGAGTGGTCCCACATTGACTGACGAGGATGTTGCGTTGTGAGTGCTCTCAAAGTGGAATCTTACAGCATGTGAGCTAAACCAAGTTACCGACGCTTATCAGGATTTTGATGCATGAAACTCCCCTGGGCCAGCCAATTACTTTGGAGCAGATAAAAGAGCACCATAAATGTAGCTCTAACTCGCTCAACCCCAGGTCCGACACGACGCGTCCCACTGGCATTGGCACCATAACTCAGAATCCTATTGTGCTGATGAGGCTGTCGCTCATGACTTTACTTCTTCTGGCAGCGGATCCAGCATGGGCAGCGGCTCTGCAGCCTGGAACGCCACACCCTGAGCTTATAGGGTATGTTGGACCGGGGCCCAACCCTAGAACCTTCAACCCTTTCCACCCGGGGCCTGTGATACTGCCTTCCACAGTGTCTTCCACAGTGCCTTCAGAATGCAACGACCGGTGATAATAAAAGGTACGCTCACACTCTGTGCATCATTCCCGACCCACCAACGTTACCATCGTAAATCCAGGACGTTGATAAATCTATATCATCAACGTAGTTTTGGTATCGTTTGCATTTAGTGCAGGAACATCCCCAGAATCTCTTTTTTTTTTGCTACCAATCTCAGTCCCAGAATCACTTGTAGAATCATCAACCAACTCGGATAATGTTACGGTTTGTCTTTCCTGATGTAGTGGAAGGCCGTAGATTCATCTGAATCGCATGAAAAAAAGAGGGCTCTTTGCGTATGTGGACTGTGGAAACTGGCTCAACATAGGAATTCTTGGTGTGTCAGTGAATGAACAACCTTGGGTGTTTCAATTACGGAACCAACTACAATTGCCTTAATTGCGGCCTAGGGATGTCCAAACGGAAGCAAGTCATTCAAAGTTTCAGAACTCGTTCGCTTGGAGCCTTTCGATAGTAAAGGCGCCTTTTCTCTAAACTCGCCTCGGGCATCACGGGGCTCGCACCGCGCCGGAGAGAAATGTTTGGGTTCAAGTTGTTCACGATAACGTAACCTAATCCATCTTAGACACTTGTCTGTTCTGCGACAGCAGTCGACGATTTCGATTGTATAACGCTGACTAGCGTGGAGTTCAATGTCACCATACAATGAAGTTTTGAAACGGAGCACTCAACATTTCCTCCGCCCCACCGTTCGAGGCGATCCCTGATCATCTCATTAGGTAGTAGCAGGTATTCGGAATTCCTCAAGTTGTATGGGAGGGAATGGGACATCCGCTGGCATGTGCCGCATGGCATCTCGTTCCTACTAGGTGAGTGCGCAACAATTTACGAATCGGAACGTACGTCGTTTTTTCTTCCTGCCGTGACGCCGTTGCCAGATATGCTCGAGCTGAAATGGATGCTGAGTGATCGTGATCGATCCTTGCGTCACTGCGTGTACACGCAGGATCTGTGTGATCGCTAGCACGCGCACCCGGTAGACCTCTGCGTTCGTCAATGATCACATTCTGCTCGGACGCACTGAATTGGGTATACCGATGCAGGAATTCCTCGCAAACAGGGGGATGGACGTAGACTCTATCCGAGGGTGCTTGCAAGACACATGACAACGAGAAGAGGGATGGATTCATCAGGCCTATCAGGGCGAGTAAGATGTGCACACCAGGTGACGTACGATGAGCGCACTCTTGCCCTAGCACTTATTTCATCTCAGCTGTTCCACACCTTCATGTGGATCATCTCACCCCAGGGTTCGCGGGACCGTATTGGCCAGTTGGATCACGTTGTCATTTTCTCGCGTTCGTGCGTTTCTGATCTTTCCTGTTCACAGAGTCTCTCGCAGAATCCCAGCGAAATCACGCGCCCCAGTGTATGAAGTGATTGCGTGGTGTGGATTGGTGTATATCGATAAGAGGTGCCGTGGTGTATCTACTAGGCGACAATAGAACGTACCACGAGTGATCCACAATGGATTTGTGGGCAAAAAGGGTGCGTCCTAGGATTAGATTAGTGTGTTGCTGAGTATAACCCGAGCCCATTGAAAACAGCCTCTCGCCGTCCAGCGGCAGTGTCCATGAAACGCAAGTGAAAGGCATTTTCATTTACCTTCCTTACTGATGGAAGGAACATCGTGAGCAGCCGAGGATGGAGTGGGGGATGCTCGAACTGGGTTTGGGAACGAGAGGCAATGGATTACCAAGGTGTCGAGAGCTGACCCTCACGACAGCGCTCGACCGTTTGCCTATGCACAACCATTTCTCCACGGCGCATCACTTTGTCGGACGCAGATGAGACACATAGCCTGTAGGAGACCAAGAGTAAGTAAGATGAGCAGCGAGCAATGAAATGAAATTTAGTACGGTTTTCGACGCGTCGCATGCGTGAACTGCACCGTTGTCGATGCTGAGTGCCCGATTCTCATCAATCCCATCGCCGAGATTGGCAACTCACCAGTTCGATCGGAAGGTCGGCCTATACATGAATTAACCATTGAAGGCGTCGTCTATGTTGACTGCGTATGTGCCACAGCCCGTCTCATCGTTCATGCGGTCCGACCAATCAGTACGAAAATGGCGTCCCTTCAACGCGTGCTTCTGATTCGTCTTGCTTACGCCTTGAAGAAGACGTTGAACTGACAGAATTAGCGTCTTGTTGACCATCAGCAAGTATTCCAACCCGGGTACGCAGTGGGTGCTTCTTTAAACCTTCTCTCGTAGTTGCCCGCTATTGGTTTCCGTACATAGGACCCAGGCGACGGTGGATGTTGAGAATTGGCGGTCGTTCCACACGGTCCAAGCGTGAGTTGCAAAATCCATCATAGCGGCTGTGAAGCAAAGCGTCATGCCTATCCGTTTCTGCCAGGAATAGAAAAGAATGAAAGAAAATCATAGGAAGTTGCACAGCTCCCAGGTTGCATTTTCCGTGCTGAGTCGCTGCTGACGTCGCACTCAGCTAAGGAGAGATCCAATCATCGGGCTGAAGCAACTTTTGGGAAACCAGAGTTGATACGATAGGCATTTGCAGACACGAACGACGCTACAGAATGGCACCACTCGGCATCATCCTCGAGTGCCCCAACTACTGCGTTGTCCGTTTGGTCGCTACCGTCCGTTGCCACCAACTCAAGAGCGATTTTCCCCACCACTAACTCACAGGCGCATCCATTGGGGTGGGGGCAAGCGCCTAGAGATGATTACGAGTGTGTGAACTGATGCATACCGATAAGGAGACACGTGCATACCAGGCGAGAATGGTGCATCCTTCTTTCCATCGCCCTTATACCTAACCCTAGTATGCGGAGGAAAAAGGGCCAGCCTCAGCCATGGGATAGTGAGTACCTAGACGAGACGGCTGAGAGTGCGATACTGACGAGGACTCAAGGGTCGCGTAAAAGTAAAGACCGTGCCAGTAAAGCTCGCCAAAAGGACCAAAAGAAAGCAAAACCAATTGAAACTGATGATCGAGGTGAGATATGGTCAGTCGGGTTCCTCTTTAATGGGAGGTACACCGTGAGCGGTGGTGAGGAAGGAAGGATTCGAGGTTGGGGGGTGGAAGATTCGGATCCGTTGGAGGCGTCAATGGATGCGGGAAGTATGGTTGGCAACATCGCAGTGTCACGAGATGGATCATGGATCGTGGGTGGGACGGAAAATGGCGAGGTGGCGGTGTGGTATGCGGAAACCGTCGAAAAAGTGACCGAATTCGAAGGGCACAACAATTGGGTGCGTGCGGTGGACGTTTCTCCGGATGGGACGAGAATCGCTACCGGATCGGATGACAAGACTGCCTGCGTCTGGTCGCTTTCGACTCATTGCCAGCGACTGCTTGGACCCTTGGAACACGACTCCTTGGTGGTCGCGGTCAAATTCTCGCCCGACGGACACCTCCTCGCTACTGCCACGTGGCGCGACCCCATTCGGATCTACGACAGCCAGAACGGCCGCCTCCTCGTCGACGTCCCAATCCAAGTGAACTCACCATTCAACCAGTCCCTTACTTGGGCAAACAATTCTGAGCAACTCTTTGTCTTAGATCTCGACGGCAACGTCAACTATCTCGACGTGCGCACCGGGACGACGCTCTCTCAATGGCCCATTCACAGCAGGAACGACCCCATGTGTATCGCCCTGTCAGGCGACGGGACATTCATCGCAGCTTCTGCAGGCTCATCGGTCCCGTTCTGGGACACTACAGCGCACGAGCAAATCGGGTCTGTCATCCACCATACAGATACCATCATGTGCATGGCCATCTCAGTAAACCACATGATTGCGATAGGTGGAGGCAAGACAGTCGTCCTGCGGAATATCTATGACGTGCTTCCCTCATCCTACCAGATAGATGTGAGTGCAACTGCATCAAACACTCGCTGTCTGAGATGGCTTCCTTATTAAGAATCACATTGTTGGCTCCAACAGATGTTTTACGAGCAAGAAAGATGGCGCGAAAACGCTGAGATGCAGAAGACCGTCTGGTCCCACCAGGTACAGGAGGAGAGCTCAGGTGCGTTTATTAGCATCCTGACTCGTATGTTATTGAGGTCCACGTCCATCAGACGGCGAAATTGCACGCCTCGAAGAAACCATCCAGCAACTCCACGATCAGCTCGACGACTTCCAACGCGCAGCCAATGAGAAGGAGGAGAGCCTGAACCAAATCATCAAGTCCCTTCGTTCCGAACTTCATGCACGGGATGAGAGCCCAAATGCGTTCATCTCACTTCCGTTTCATTGACAGTCTGGAAATTGCACGTATCGGAGCAATCGCTTAAGAACTTTGCATATCGCTCGGAGACTCCTGTTAACACTACCAGTTAAGAGAGTGACTCAAGGAGACCGTCGCGTCCTTTTATGCCATCCTTTGTATACACGAGCAGAAGTATTTGTATGATGCCTTGTAGCTGACCGACATTGCAATGTTTCTTGTCGACGTCACGAATACTGCAAGCTGGGGTCAACGTCTCAACCAGGAGTTCAGAAACAATGGACTGGATCACCAGTGTGTTAGGATCGAGTTTGTCTTAGACTCTTTCAGCAGATCTGCTGACCGTGAACTGCATGTCGGACGCGGTTCGGCCCAGATGGCCATCTGTCAGGTTCGCTAGAGACCGCTGCTCGACAATGGAGAGACAGGGATCGACTACGATATACGACAAATGACAAAAAAAGACTCAGGACGTTCGTGAGTGCACGAGCTTCAGGGGTTAACGTGACCATGTCATTATCCAAGGATCGCGTCTCGCGATCCGGTAAATCTCCAAGAGCATCAAACCAGACTTCTTCGTCACTGCTCCGAAACTGGTGATGGCGCTGTTTATCACGTTCGAAAGTACCTAACTCTCAATTGAACAACCACCTCCAACAATAACCTAGACGGGACGCCCACGACCGCGTCAGTATCCCCCTTCACCAGTCTGTCCGTCCAAGACGGCCCGTCACGTACCGGTATAGGTAGGCCGCCATGTCTTCCCGCCTCCAAAACCACCGACTCCAATCCCGCCCTGATTTGGCGATCCGAGCTGCCAGTGCGTCGTGGGCACCGAAAAACGCCACCGCGTCATACAGGTCTGTGTAGGACACTTGAATCGGGACGTACTGGACCCATGGCGCGATACGCGAGGTGTACCTAGTGGACAGTCAGTCCGCAATCAGAGCCGGAGATACTGGGTGCATGTACGCACCATTCTGGGTAGATGGTCGCCTTGAAGACGAGCGCGTTGCTCGTGATGAGACGTTTGAACTGCCCCGACCACCCATTTCCGTCAACCTAGAGCGCACCCACCAGTCAAGCAAATGCCGAGCACGAGCACCCCACACTCACATCGAGTATAAATTTGTACTGGCCCTCCTCATGCCCCTCCTGTACCCTCCAAGTCCCACAACGTCTTCATCTCATCACACGTTCCACCGCTCTCATTGCATGCAATGGGTCCACCCGTAAATGCCACGTCCATCTACTCCGGATTAACCCACACGAGCCGCATCATGTCCGAATCCCCGACGGTGATTGCCTCTTCCCCACCCTCGCCCGCAGTCTTGACACGTGCAACGCGCTCACGTTTCCTTCGAGCGCATTCATAAGCGCGACGAGTCGTGCCCGTTGTCCATACGCCCGCCACGTATTCGGAGATGCATATATCCCCGTCGTACTGCTTGCCAGCCCAGCCTCTCCTCCGCCTTGCGTTCCCCTCGAATGCACCATCCTCAACCTCGATCTCATCCGGGTCCCAATATGGATCCGAATCGGAGTCAAAAGCCCACCCATACGGCACAGGCGGACGAATATCATGACGGAGCGACATCGCACAGCGAGAACCATGGCACGAGCGTCCGTTGTGGGAAAGGCCCTCTCTTGTGCGAGAGGAATTCGCCGTGCGTGGTGAGCAACGAGGGGTGTGTGCAGGGATTCATTGTGTCCCGATGGGAAGCGCTAAAGGTCTTGGGGAACGATGGTGGGCGGGGTTTGGGATGGATAGAGATGGGAGTATGGGCGGACGGAGACGGGCGGGCGAGTCGGGGGGACATGCTCGGATCCAGCTGCCTTCTGTAACTGGAGGTATGTCGGCGCGTGTGAGAGCTGTAAGAGATCATTGCACGTCACAAAAGCGTTCAAAATGCAAAGGACAGGTTGACATGCTCGTCCCGTTGGCAGCTGCCTCGCGCGCCTTGGTCTTGACCTGCCAGTCCGAGAGCATATAGGGATTATCAAACGGAGACAGCGTAAAGCGTAGCGGGGGTATATCCTCCTCTACCTCACGAACGAGTGCAAGAATGTTGTCGACCGTGCCTTGGAACTCTTGTCTGTCTTGCGGGAGGGTGGAATGGACATCCTCGCTTGTCTTGAGTTCTTCCTGCGTGCGTGCCAACTCGTTCGGATCGATCCTCCAAAAGGGTTCGACATCCTCGAATATCTCGTCGTACTCGTCGAGTAGCTGGACGTGGTGTTTACGACGTAATTCCACCTAATTGCGATCATGTCTGCGTCTCCACGTGCGACACACCAACGTCGTAACGACGCACCATTTATCGAAACCAAGGGGCAGTACCCGTTGGTAACGCCGTCTGTACTCGGCAACGGCCTCGTCGAGCGTGTTACTCGCCCGTGCGCGTTTTGCTTCCCATGCAGCTTTGGCGTTGCGAATGAGTTGGAATATGGGATGGGGACCGTCGAGATTGACGACGAGGAGTCCGTCTCGGTGTGACTCTTTAAGCTTCTGGGACACATCATAGAAGGCGTTGGCATTGCCATCACGTTCTCCGAGAGCGATCGAGAGCTGGTTGGCGAATTGTGTGGATTCGACCTTGAGCATGATGCTTGTATTCGTAGCACTGTTATACCAGAATGGATGCCTGAGAGCACGATGAGCGAGCGGTCATAGAACACAGGAATCGCTTACCCGTTCTTCTTTTCTCTCTCTGTCTCCTCGACGCGATTTTGGAGGTGGTCGAGGTCTGACACGGACGAGGATGAGAACTAGTGCACGAGGATATGCGCACTTCCAAGTCTTTATTCGACGAGACTGAAAGGAAAGCATAAGAGTCCGGTGCGAGAAAGGGGTGTGAATACGCACTAAGCTGATCCCGTTCCTGCTTGATGACGCATGAGTTTTGAGTTTGGAAGAGCGCTTGTTGGAGCGTGCCACAAGGAGTAGGAGGGACGGTAGGCGAGCGGAAGAAGGATTGAGGGGTAAGGACTTGGCATATGGGGTGAGCGAATCGGGACTGGCAACAGATGTTCCCAACAACCGCGAGAGCGATTTTCCCCATCGACAACTTGGAGGTCACCACCACAACGGCGAGAACAAGTGTCCATTGGGGTGAGGGCAAGCGCCCAGATCTAATCTAAAAAGTTAACGCACAACGGCGGGGTACGAACCCTTTGCGACGCCTATTTCGCCTGCGTCGGCTGTCCGATTTGCCGTCGTCAACTTCAATTGCTTTCCTTTTTTGTGCACGAAAAAC